>CAUYON010204935.1:0-10307 GCA_963573935.1 Arctocebus calabarensis | reverse complement strand
TGCCTGGTTGAGTGATTAGGTCAGCAGCTCTTTGCCAGCCTGTTTGGACACAGTACCCCACCTCCACCAAGTAGAGATGGAAGACAAAAATGCAATAAATCAAATCAAAACAAGCAAACCAAAAACTTTACAGGATAAGATAGGGGAAGAAAACAATTACTATGGGTAGAAACACTAGCAAAATTGAAGTCTAATTGTTGAAAAAGGCAACAATGGAAAATTATATTTAAACTAGAAAAATGAAATAAAAAGAAAAGAAAAATCTTTAAGGTAAATGTTGAAATTAAAAATAAAACAACAATAATAAAAAACAAACAACCAAAAAAAAAACCCACAAAACAAAATAAAACCAAGAAACAAAGCAGTATATATATCTTGCTGATATTGTCTGGGCAAGAGGAGATCTTCTGGGGTATGATATGTTAATCACAATGTTGATATGGCTGAACAAAATGGAGACCGGAGGCCTCTAATGATTTCTCAAACCCCGCAGGTTGGAGAGCTTAAATCCTCCTCAGCCTGTTTAGAAGGCACTTTAAATTGCTAACTTGGGCTAAGCAAGGAAAATGCTTTCCCAGGAAAATGCTTGTCTCTGGGATTACTCCTTAAGTGGCTATCCACTTACCCAGTGTGCCAAAACCGGTCTCATCCTATGCCCCTGAGGGCTAAGGCTGCAAGGCATCTCAGTTCCTGCCTTTAGGCTGCTCAGTCACTAGATTACTCACTCCCGCCTGATGCTTGTTCTGCGACCCTGAGGGTGGAGCTTGCCAGGGCAGTTCTACTATGATGGCTCCACACAGCCCACAACCAAACACTAGTAGCTCCGTCTGGCTCAGTGGCTCAGTCTGGAGCCCCAGACAACACTGAAAGACCCCCACACTCTTGCCCCAGTTCTCCCAAGGCAGTTCAACTGAGTGCCAAGTCCCAAAGAAACCCATACAGCTCACAGGTAAGGCCTTTCCAGTTTGTAATCTCACTGCTGCTGTAGCCACAGCTGCCGGCAGGATTAGACCGAACAAACACACACAACCACTTGCCAGATCTCCACTGCTTTTGCCTTCCTTAGGGGGTCCAGAAGTCTCACACTGTCTCCCTGTGTTCCCTAAGGGATGTTTCTGGGCAGATCTCACCAGCCAGAGATGCCTGAATTCATCTCTCCCCAGTCTCACTGTTCCCAGTTGCAAGGAAGCTGTTACTCGGCTGCCATCTTAAAGCCACCTCTTGCCTAGATTTTTATCACCCTTGGAATTTGATTATTTCTCTGTAGTGGAACAAAAGGTATAATTTTCAGAGAAAAATATACATACATTTATATCTATATGTCTCTATCAGCGTCCATATTTACGTGAATCGGCTTTTTTAATTTTTTTGCTACTATATACATCCAGTGTTATTACTGATGGTTGATCCTAGGACAGCTTACAAAGGCTCCTTGGTACCTCCTCTTCTAAATAAACTGCACCAATATAGGGGGAAATGCAAATTCCAATTCTGGATCCCAAGACAGTGTTTTCCCTTTAACTTGCAGCTAGAAAAAATGGTGCTTTGTGAATGAATAAAGAGATGGACTTCACCAGGAATGACTGTCAAGGAGCAGAATAGCTGTGCTGAAGAGTAATAAAGCATTCATTGGTAACTTATGGATGGGAAGTCTTCATCTCTTCTCAAATGTTCTGAATTGAAAAATAATATCTGAATACCTCCCATGACAAGGCAAGAATTGTATTGGCAGATTCCAGGCCTTCTGTGTAAGACCTTGGCCGAGTCCTGTAAGACTCCCAGAAAAGGAGTCGGCATTGATAGACCTCAATGTGGAGGATGCCCCTGGACTTATGCCCTACATTTCAGGGCAGGAGCCCGGCCAGCCCACATGCATATGGCATATATACAAGTGCACACAGACTATAAACACACACATGTACACACACACACACACATTGTACCAGGTTTGTTGCTAGAATTAGAGTCTCAAAATTTGCTAATATTATATTCTTATTAATAGTTATAAACAAAGATTTTTTTTTCAGATAGAGTCTCACTCTGTCACCCTGGGTAGACTACCACAGCATGATCAGAGCTCAACAACAACCTCAAACTCTTTGATTCAAGCAATCCTCTTTCCTCAGCCTCCTGAGTAGCTGGGACTACAGGCGCCCATGGTGATGCCCAGTCAGTTTTTCCATTTTTAATGAAGATGGGGTCTCACTCCTGCTCCGGCTGATCTGGAACTCCTGAGCTCAAGCCATTCACCCACCTCAACCTCCTGGAGTGCTAGGATTATAGGCGTGAGCCACCGCACCCCACCCTTATAAGCAAGGATTTCAACATTCAAAGCCTTTTTACTCTGGATACATTCTAAACAGCAATATATTTTTATAAATGAATCGAGTTTAAGCAATATAAACTCCTTCCTTCTACTATTTCTGGTGCTAAAGTTCAGTTCTCTAAAGGACCATCCACTAGGCATGGAAAAGCCTGTGTAAGGGTAAAAAATGTAATAAACCTATTAGAGTTGGTGCCAGTTATTTCTGAGCAATTAATCTATGAAAGTTTTATAATGCAGCTGAGCATCCAAGTTAAAAGCTAAATGGTCACGTAGTAACCCTCTTCCCAAAACAGAATGGTCTGACACAGGCTACATCGTTTGAAGTTACTGCAGAGTTACCATCAGCTGCTTAAAACATAAAATAACATATGACATGTCCAGACAGTCACAGAGTAATTAAGACTAAGGATTTAAAAAAAGATGAAGACTTGCCTGAGCTTAAGTACATGAGATCTGATTTCTTCTAAACCTTTTTTGAATGTGGGTTAAACCTTAAATGCGGACCCTGTGGGATGCTGCCTGATGGGAAGGGGAAGCACAAGTGCCTCTCTACATTTTATAAACTGCCCAAAAGAACCATATCTGCAGAAGTTAAATAATAATAAATGTTCTCACATTCCTCCCCTGTGCACTCCTGTAACCATGTTAAAATGCCAAAGACCAAGAAAATGCTCCTCTGGTGATATGATTGACGTAGGAATGGAGCCCACTACGTCCTGTCTGAAGGCACCGTAATTTAGAAATGCGACCCTTGGAAAAAAAATAAATTGCTGATCTTAAAATGTGCAGGCTGAGCACAATGGCACATATCTGTTGTCCCAGCTACTCAAGAGGCTGAGGCCAGAAGGCCGGGCTGTAGAGCACTATGACTGCACCTGTGAATAGCCCCTGCACTCCAGTCTGGGCAGCATAGTGAGATCCTAGCTCAAAAGACAGAAAAAAAGACCTGAGCTCTACAATACCTTCCAAGAGAGCAGAAGTGCTTCAGATCCATGTGCCCTGCAGAATGAGGTGTGATTTGAGGACTCGGACAAAGCTGCCTGCACAGCCCCACACATGGCTCTCACCTCACATTAGACCCAACTGTCACTGTGAAACAAGTGGGCCAAGGGCTTGCTCCTTTATAAAGGACGAATGCTCAAAAGAAGGATCCCAAGGGAATGCTAAGTGGATTAGGCAATCACATCTTCTTTACTGAGAACCAGTGGGTCACTTACAATCTCAGTTTAGTGGGGAAAGGTAAGAGTGCAGGACACAGAACTGAGTTAGAAGAATTCATCTAGGATGTAAATTGTAAGGAAAAGTGGGATGAGTGAAAGAGGGGCCCTGAGCATGCACGGGTCACCTGCACGGTTCCAGAGTCCCAGGCAGAAAGCCGCTCAGTTGTGGGAAGGTCCCGGCAGAAACGTCGGGGGCAACCAGCTCAGCACTGAGAAGGTCTGCGTGTGGTGGGAAAAGGTGCCTAGACCAGTATTACTGCAGCTGGATCTGCATTTGGGAGCTTTAAATTTTCAGTAAATCAGCAAAGAGAATCAATCATACAGCTCTATCCTTATTCAGACTCCTGCCATGGATGGGAAGCCGGGCAAGAGTAGCTTTTAAGTTGTTATCCTTTGACGAATAACCAGCTTACTTTGGTTGTAGCTGAGGGACGTTAGCATTAAAGCCATCTTGGACTTGGAGCATAACTTTGCACCCGGGGTGGGCATCTCCTCTCTGTGAAGCCTGGGAAATGCTCAGCCTCTGTAGCACAGCTGCCTCCTGAGCCTGAACCCTGCAACAGAACTCAGTTCAAATCCTGGCTCCACCACTCACCAGCTATATAACATTGGTCTTAACGTCTCATAGTGTCAGATTTTACAAGATTTTACAAGAGCTAATAGTTCTGGCATCATAGGATTGTTCTAAGAGCTGAGTGAGATGGTGTGTGTGAAATAACACAGGATGTAGTTACATAATAAATGTTTGATAAATGACAGCTGTCACTATCATCTACTTCAATATCTTCCCTTCAATCACCTTCACCAGATAAAGTATCCCTTGCTAGAATGTTCTATACGTGTTATATAATCGTTTTACTAAGTTTCCCTTGCTAGAATGTTCTATATGTGTTATAAGTTTCTTGAGGAAAAAGGCGTTTGTGTCTTTCTCACCTCTGCTCTAGGGTCTTTGTTCAACACCAGGCTCCCAATGCTTTTAACTAGTGCTTGGTACACAATATGTGTTTACTGAATCTCTGTTGAATGAATGTTATTGAATCAAATCTCCATTTCATCTGCATGCTAACATGTTTTTATTTTCTGTGGATAAACGTAAAACAATTGAAAGATTATAAAATAAAAATAGTATGACCCTGAATGATCGAATCCAATTTTAAAATTATTTTATGTCCTAGGATCAGAAAATTTGAATATCCTTTTTATTTTGCCTCTTGAGGATCTGGGTTTAACGCTGCCAAATGTAGTAAGAGAAGGGGTAGATGTAAGCAGAATAAGAACCAAAGAATTTAGACCTAGTGTGCTATCCCTGCTTCTTTGACTGAGCAGAAGATTTTGTACAGTTTTACTTTTTATATTCTCGCTGGGCTGGGTCTGATTAGCTGCCTGGTGTACCTGTACGTTCAAATCACACCTAACTGCCTTGTTCCTTATGGCAGAATTTGCTATTGCTCCCAAGTTACTATCATCTACAACTTTAGAAACTCACTTGGCTACATAAAAAACTGATTAAAAAAAAAAACTTAGTGAAATAATACCTTTCCTCTATAATGCTACTCTAAAGCATCCTAGAAGCTTAAAGCAATTGGGCAGTTAGGGCTTATTTGCTCAAAGATGACTCTGATTTGGCATCTCTTCAATTTTAAAAGCAGAACACCATTTGGTAGAACTTCAAATAAAGCCACTTGGTTGCATTTTGAGCAGGACTTTAGGCCAGTTGTGTGCCTAGGGTAATGGCATTTCAATTGGCTTTCACCTCTACATGCTCATAGCAGGCCTCAGCTCTCTGGCAAACTTCCTCCCAAGTATTTGAGAAGACCCTGGGGTGCTGGAGAGACATGGATGGATTTGACTTGATATGGGAAGTGGGGTAGAAGGACTTGATGATGGAATGGATGAGTGAGGAGGGTTAGAGAAAGGATGACATGCCCATTACTGGCGTGGGGACCAGGATAGATAGTAGCACCAGTTAGTGAGACAGGGAGAAAAGGGGAAGAGGAACTGGTTTGGGATACACACAAATAGAAAATGATGATCAAGAAAGTTGGCCGGCATTGGGGAAAACAGTTTTACACAGGGAGTAGAACGAAAATATGAGTTCAAAAAGGAAAAGTGATGTAAAATTTCCCAGTTATCCAATACTTAAATTCCTTTTGATACATTAAAGTAGGCTGTATTTTTAGATGCCAGTATCTAAAATATGCTGAAATACTGTATTCATTATTGCTAATAAATTTACATTAAAAAAATGAGAGCTAGCTTTAAAATGTGCAAGAAGAGCTTCAAAAGTTTTGTTTTGTTTTGTTTTGTTTTGTTGCAGTTTTTGGCCGGGGCTGGGTTTGAACCTGCCACCTCCTGCGTATGGGGCCGGTGCCCTACTCCTTGAGCCACAGGCGCTGCCCTTTTAAAAGTTTTAATAAGCAAAAACTTGTAAGACAACTGCAGACAGAAGCCTGGGAAATGTTGTAGCCTTCACAAAGAAGCTCTAATGTCACATGATTTTCTTAGCAATAGCGAAATTAAAGTGTTTTTCCAAAGTCTCCTGCTTCTACAGCAAACTACACACTAGTGTGTTTTGGATTTGGGGGCAGCCTGTCCGTTAGTCAATTGACAGCACTGTTGCCACAAATATATAAAATATGAGACCAGGAGGAAACATAAGCAGTGTTCTATCTTGTTTGGTATCTTTTTATGGCTCAAGTGTCTCAGCTTAATTGTTAACTAGTTCCATCAGCATCATTAATGAACCCTACTGAATATTACCCACAATAAGGTACCAAAACATCTCACTGCCAGTGCAGACAGATGTGTTTGGCAGGGTGTGAGGGGCCCTTTGTGCAGAGTGGGTTGCAGTGGGAGGAAGAAGGTAATGACAGACCATCGAAAGGGGTCAAAGCCCCAGATAGCAGCAAGCAAGTGAACAATGAATGTGCCTGCAGATTTTAATTTCCACAACCATTTAGTGAGACCTGATCTGACCTGGACACCACTGTGGGCCATCAGCAAGACTGAAGAGATTGTTTTCAAGACTGACCACATGATAGAGCATTTTTGAAAAGAGCTCTGGGCTCCCCAGCAACTGCAGTCACCAGTCAGAGTAAGAACTCACATTGGTGTATAGAAAAATGCTGCTTTTTATCACCAAATAGAAACCTTTTGTGACAGAGTGATTGTGATCACCATCCGTTACCTCTGGAGCTAGCAAATTGTGCAAAGCACCAAGATTACGGAGCATATGTGAATTATTGTGTTGTGTATAGAGAGTATTAATGTGTGAGTATTTCCTTTCTCAGAACACTCAGAATCATGACCCTTGCAGGATTCCCTGTCTTTATTTCTGTGTCTATGTGGCACTGGGACTTGCCTGTGCTACCTTCCAGCCCACAAAGCAGCCCCGGGAACTAGAAGAAATTAATGGGTAAAGACACGTACTTGACATTGATTTGTTTCCCTGGGCACACCATTGCTGGTAGAATGAACTATTAATAGATACTGCCATTTTTACTAGTTTTATAGTAATTGTGATAAATGTGTGTTTTCTTTTACTCCCTCGGACTATCCTTATTGGAGCCCTGGTTTCTCTGAAACACTGGATAGGAGGCGAGTGAGGTTTGACCAGTAATAAATGTCTTGTCTGTGATCTGCTCTGTGCAGCCATGACTTTAAGAGCATTATCTTTAACCATGCCAAAGGCATGTATTCTATGTCTCAGGTTATCAGAGAGATTCCATAAATGTCTTGAAAGAATGTTATTCCATATAGACTAGTTTTTTTCCAGGTCGTGTGAACAATATAACTATGAATATTCTAATTTTTGTTTCAACTGTTGCAGTAGGAAATCATTCTAAAATATAAACACCCCCTAACTAACCCAACTGACCTGATAATTGACCTGTCGTGACAGAGGACGATTATGATCATCCTCAGGTATTATTTAGTGACACTAAAGTCCTGAGGTCTCCCGGCTTCCATACTCTATGGCCCCAGATGCTCTGCTTTTTTGCTTTTAGGTCAGTTTCTCTAATTCCTTTTTGCTCTTGTTACTCCAATACAAGAAAGAAGCACCAGATGTCTGTGGTCGACTCCCCTCCCTTCTGACTGCCTGCTTTTCTTAAGTTAGGAAGTGATAGAAGCTCACCAAGGATGGAGGGGAAGAAGCTCTTACCTTAGGAACCAGGTGCTATATATCATTAAGATACTTTTGAAATAAGTAACTAGAGAGCAGCTACTCTACAAGAAGAAAGAACTGGCTCTGCATTTGCAAATAATTCTAAATATCACAACTTGGAGCCAGGTGTGGTGGCTCATGCCTGCAATGTAGCTCTTTGGGAGGCCGAGGTGGGAGGATTTCCTGAGCCCAGGAGTTCCAGGCTTCGGTGAACTATGATCATGCCACTGCACTGCAGTATGGTCAATAAAGTGAGGTCTAGCCTCTTAAAAAAAAAAAAACCTTGGAAAAAGTTATTCGATTCATTTTGATTGGAGTACGTATTTTACACTAACAAAAAGTAGAGAATTGCCTAGCGTAGAACAAATGGAAACAGATGAGGAACTGTGATATTGAAGCCTTTATTGGGAATGTATATTAATAGTTCTCACTATATGAACCATTGAAGTGGATATAGAGAGCATGGATTTTTAATTCATTGGTAGCTATTGACATTTCTTTGACAAAATATGTTTTAACAGTTTATTACAACAAAAATGATTTTCTAACCATAAAATGAATGGCTTTAAACTTTATAATTATGGAGGCAAAACAGGTCCTGGTTCTGGCTTTGATAATAATTAGTTCTGTAACTGGCCTGCTCAGCCTGACCAGGGGAGAACTTGGGGGATAAGAAGCTAAACCACAAAGGCTCCTTTCCAGATCTGAGAAGCAAGGATCCAGCCAGCAAGACACTTGTCATCATTGAATAGAAAGCCTTGCCCCTGATGTAAAATGACACTGGTCACCATTAACTTTTCTTGGCACACTGAAGCAATGGTTTCTTTCTCAGAAATCATCAAAGTGGCAATGGCAGTGCACCAGCAAGTTTCAATTTTTTTCATATTTATTTATTTATTTTTTTTTTGAGACAGAGTCTCACTTTGTCACCCGTGGTAGAGCACTGTGGCATTATAGCTCACAGCAACCTCAAAGTCTTGGGCCAGAGTGATTCTCTTGCCTCAGACTCCCAAGTAGCTGGGACCACAGGCACCTCCACAACACTCGGCTAGTTGACAGAGACAGGGTCTCACTCTTACTCAGCCTCGTCTCGTACTCCTGAGTGTAAGCAATCCACCCGCCACAGCCTCCCAGAGTGCTAGGATTACAGGCGTGAGCCACCACGCCTGGCCAAGTTTCAGTGTTTTAAAATACCTAATCAAAAACTATAGAAACTAAAGTTTCAGATTCTTCTTTTGACTATTAAGTATAGACGTGGCTAGCTCAGTATGTCATAATTAGCTCACAGTAAATAGTTAGCCCAGGCTGTAAAGAAGATTTGAGTGGCAGTTAGAAACATCTAAGAAAATAGGAAACAGATTGCTAATAATTATAGTCCAGTATAAATAAAATAAAAATTTAATAAAATAAAATTTCCCTAAAGAAATCAAGAAATAGGTTTCTTAGTAGTGAAAAGGTAGTAACCACAGGCTGGACTGCTAGGGAACAGCCTGCATGCAGGAAAGCTTCCTGAACCCAGCATCTGCTCAGGGGCCCCATGATCAGATTTTGATTCCAGGTAACTAAAGAAACATGCATGGTTCTGCAGGCCTTGCTCCGCTGGACACCGAGAGGGTAGGGAGCAGATGCCTATGTCTGAGAGTCTCAAAGGCGAGCACGTGCAGACATACACCTCGGGCACAGCGGGTATTTCCCCAGGCCTGCCATCTGGACATAGCAATAACTGATACGTCTCAGGCCTCAGGCCTCTGCAGAAAAATGCCGCGGGAAGACTCGCGAATGAGCAAGAGTTTCAACTACTCTTATCCACTTGTACATCACCCATCCTGCTGGGCTGGGCCCTTCTCTGTCCCCCATTCCCCAGACGCCAGAGCTGCCTTCTTCAGCCAGGGATAATGTGTCATGAGCCTGGGTCACAGTCACACCACCAGGCAGCCCCTGTGCCTGGCCAGGGCTGCACAGAGGCCCTCAGCACGAGACGCCCCACCAGGCTGCTGCCCTGGGTTCTGGAGTGAAAAGGTCCCTAAGAATCCCTCTGAGAAGACCTGCCTCTCGTCGGACTGCTAATGCCACACGCTTCTCTCTTCCTGGGGAGCCGAGGGGGACTTTCTGTCCAGATTCCGGGGAAGTGAGTTCCCACATCACGTCTGTCCCTTCTTCACAGCTTCGTGGCCTCTTACCAGGTCCCTCTACCAGTGAGTGACCTTCCTGCGCCACCAACACCCTGACCCTGAGGTCCTTGGACTGATCTTCCTCGGGGAAAGGGGGAGCACTGGACTTTAGAGCGCTTACTGCAAGTCTGCTGCCCTCGTCCATGATCCTCAGCAGGCAAGGCCAGGGGTTACCCCCAATTTTGCATCCTCTACGTCTGCAGTTCCCAATCCCCGGGCCACAGACTGATCCCAGTCTGCCTCCGGATAGGAACCAGGACGCACAGCAGGAGGCGGGCAGCAGGGGATGAGCAAAGATTCATCCGCATTTACAGCCGCTGCCCACTGGGGGCATCACCGCTGGATGAGCAAAGATTCATCCGCATTTACAGCCGCTGCCCACTGGGGGCATCACCGCTGGATGAGCAAAGATTCATCCGCATTTA
>CAUYON010204934.1:0-17496 GCA_963573935.1 Arctocebus calabarensis | reverse complement strand
TTGCTGTGAGCTGTGACACCACAGCACTCTACCGGGGGCGACATAGTGAAACTCTTGTCTCAAAAAGAAAAAGACTTAAAGAAGAAGTATTTCAGTACATTAAACAACACATTATATGGTTTTCACTTGTTAGCAGGTCTTACTGGCTTTAAATAAAGGCAAATTCAGAGTAGAATGATAAAAAAAGAGTTGCAAACATGAATGCATTTTTTAATTAAGTAAACAATCCTTCTTTTGGGGGTTACAAAGGCTGTACTTAATATATCTCTGTTACCAAATATATGAGGATTTAGGCCAGGTGTGGTGGCTCACGCCTGTAATCCTAGCATTTTGGGAGGCCGAGGCAGGTGGATTGCCTGAGCTCACATGTTCAAAACCAGCCTGAGCAAAAGCAAGACCCCTTTCTCTAAAAATAGCTGGGCGTTGTAGTCCCAGCTACTTGGGAGGCTGAGGCAAGAGAATCACTTGAGCCCAAGAGTTTGAGGTTGCTGTGAGCTGTGATGCCACAGCACTCTACCCAGGGCGACAAAGTGAGACCCTGTCTACAAAAAAAAAAATCTATGAGGATTTAAGTATTCAGTTCATAATGCCCTGAATTTGGGTTTTCCCCCAACTGTCACATTTTTTTTCCCCCTTCTGTCTTTTTTTAGACCGTTTTTAGTATATGTGAATTCTGAAGTATCTATTCTAGCTAGCTCTTAGGGAAGCTGAATAAAAAATTGGGGATGGAGCCCTAAGCTTTTAGCGTTACCTAAGATTTCAACCGAGTTTGTTTCACATTATTTAACTTCATTGAGTTGTTCTACGATTAATAATAGATCTATTCAGTACAACTTTGAAGAATCGTGTGTTTTGACTTAATTCTATTCCTCTTGGTCCATTTGCTGAGAACTCGTGATGCAGCACTAGTTTTAAGAAAAGCAGTGTCCGTTCTTTTAGTTTGTAAGTCTTGTAAGTATTGAAAAAAGGAGATTATCATTGATGAATCTCCAGTAATTAGCTTTACTCTTAAGTATTTGGGGGTTAATGTGGACCTCAGTAAAAGTGAGGGAAGAACTGAACTAGCAGGCATTTATGCAGTAAAAAATTCACAGTACTTACCAAGCACTTTAATATTTTCCTTTAAATATAAAATTCATCTGTTACATTTCCCCCATATTCACAAACCCTGTGTGTCTTAATAATCTTAAGGAACAGTCATTTCTTCTCCTTTTATCTCTGTTACATGGAAAAATCTGCTGCAAACTTGGTACTTCAATGAAGAGTTAGAAGGTTTTATGTTTTACGTAACACACACAGGAGTTTGTGCTTTGGGAGTTTTATTTAAGAATTCTTCTACTTCTACAAATCACTTAGGTATTTTTCTGTATTGTCTTCTCTTAGCTCTGTGGTTTTACCTTTCCCTTTTAAGTGCTACCTCAAACCATCTCTGTATCTAGCCTTTGGTGGGGATCTAATTTTTTCTTCATAGATCGAGCCACTTTGTCCTTTCCTCATTAATTTATGGGACAACTGTAATGATACAGTCGATTGTCGTGTATACTTGGATCTGTCTCAGAACTCTTACTGTGTTCCCTTCCTCTTTTTCCGTCTGCCTGTATCATACTGGTTTGTTATCTCGCAGAACAAACTCCTCTTCTTTGTTCTTCTTCTCTTTTTTATACTGGCGTAGCTGTTTGTGAACCATTATTCTTCCATATGCATTTGCAATAAAACCAATTACACTTAATGTCTAGATAATTTAGGAAGAACTAAAGTCTTTGTAATGTTGTTAAATTGACCTATCCCAATCCATAGATTGTCTAATTGATTCAGGTCTTATTTTCCTTTTTAGCAGTTTAGAATTTTTGTCCATTGAGGTCTCATCTATTCTCTGTGCAGTTGGTTCCCAAAAGCTTTGTGGTTTTTCTTGCAGTTATAAATCTTACTGTTAGGGGTGGGACCAGATGTCAAGTCCCATGTTCCCAGGTTCTTGGTCCCCAGGGCCGAAGAAGGGTGACTTGTACCAGGGGTAGGACCGGATGTCCAGTCTGTGTTCCCAGGTTCTTGGTTCTCAGTGGAAGAACGGTGACTGGTACTGAGCTGACAGAGTGAATGAGCAGATCAAGCAGGTGTGAGCAGGCGCAGTGCCCAAGTTTAAATAAGAGCTGCCCCAGGCTGGCTCGCCAGAGTATAGTTGCTGAAATAATTTAAGAGAGCAAAAGCAAGTAAAGTTTTAGCAAGAAAGGAAAAGTGTATTTTAACAGTTTGCACAGCAAATCGGGCCCACTCTAGTGACTGCAGTCACTGAGGAAAGTACAGGGCTGGATTTTATACACAACTTTGAGGGGTGTCGTCCGCTTCTTAGAAATTTCCCATGGTTGCAATCAACTCTGTTCCCATGGCATGTTCCCGTAACAACGAGAATCTATCTATGCACATCAGAAAGTCCCAGGGACATTACTCGGTCCCCCAAACAAAGCAGCTCCCGAAACAACCCACCTGCAAGGTCTCAGTGAGTGATGAGCCCCATCCTCACAATAGGCCAGGCCAGTCTGATCCTAGCCAGTGCAAAAGAGCCTACTCACATCCACCATCCACCTACCCTTGTCTAACTAACTGCCTAACCTAACAGTTACCTTATTCTTCTATCAAAAATTCTAATTATTGCTGGTATGGAAAAATTCTTTCAAGTTGATCTTTTATCTATTAATCATGCTAAACTCTCCTTATAATAATATGCTGATTCTTTGTGAAATCAATCTGTGATACTCTGTGAATGTGTATACCATAGTAAAATAATGATGTTTTCTTTTCTTCCTTCTAATTTTTTTTCCTCTTTTCCTTTTTCTTTTTTTCCTTAATAATAGTCAGGAACTCCAGTTCCATGTTAAAATAGCAAGGTCAGTGGGCATTCTTGTCTTTCTGAATTAAAGACAGTCTCCTCCCCACCCTCTCCCCTTCCTCTTCCTGAAACTCCAGGTCAATTTCTCTCTGAATTGGCAGGCTTATTGGGATCGGTCCCCCCTCAGTATTTTACATTCTGGACTTCTGCCTCCTTCATGTCCCCAAGACTGCATTCTCCTTGCTCTACTCCTCCCCCACCCCGGTGTCAGTCTCCCCGGCTGAGCCCACAGCCTTCCTAGCCTCTGTCCTGAGTGATAAACTGGTGTTCTCAGGACCACACCGGCCCTCTTCCTGTTTGATGTGTTCACCCTCCCTGGGCGACGCCAGCCCTGCCAGTGGCTTCAGTTCTTTATGACCGTGCTCCTTCGATACCCCATCCATACAAAGGTCGCTGTGAAAGTTTTGAGACAGACTGTGTTATGGTCCATTATTTCACTTCCAAGAAATACTGTTGGCAATGGCATTCTCTCTGACTCACCCACGCAGGTTTCAACTTGCTTCGCTAATCAGTACTGCTGGGAGGGTTTCATTTGTTTCTGTCTGTGTAGACATCAGCTATGGAGCTAGGAAGAGCACACTTCACTTGATGATTTTCTGTGTTTCTTTCTGGTCTCACTTTGTCACCCTGTATAGAGTGCAATGCCATCGTAGCTCACAGCAACCTCAGACTCTTGGGCTTAAGCAATTCTCTTATCTCAGCCTCCTGAGGAGCTGGGACTACAGGCACTTGCCACAACACCCTGCTATTTTTAGGGATGGCATCTTGCTCTTTCTCAGGTTGGTCTTAAACTCCTGAGCTCAAGCAATCCACCCACCTAGGCTTCCCAGAGTGCTAGGATTATAGGTGTGAGCCACTGTGCCCAGCAATTTTCTGACTTTAAAAGTGGGTTTAAAAAGTCTCAAAGCCTTGGGCATTTCCAGTGGGCTTTTGGGGACCTTACTACTTCTCATGTGACAATTTTTTGGTGGTTTCAAGAATTTAGAAAAGGCTGAACTTCACTGAAAAACGAGGAGAGTTTGTGGATGTTTGGTGACCACAGTGACTGAAGAAAATATCACCGCTATGGAAAAAATGGTTTGCAAAAACAATTGGGTGGCAATTAATGACATTGAAGTGACATTACAGATTGGCTCTCGGCAGTGTCAAATTCGGACACTGCTAGAGATCCCACAAGTCAAGAAAATTTCATCCTTATAGGTGTCTCATACTGGCAGATGAGCAAAGGTGTACCCACGTTGAGTGGTGTGGAGAAACACTGGTCACTTTCAGTGGAGGCAAGTCTAGATGCGTTTCTGACATCGCTGGTGATAGAACTTGGATTTGCCAGTTTGATCCGGAGAATAAGTGTCAGCTGACATTGTGGATTTTTTTTTTCTCAATGAAAATCCACCAACACAGGTGTAGCAGCCCTAAAGTGTCAGAAAGAAATTAGTGGCAACTTTCTTCTCCAAAGCGGTCATGTTGCAACTGTTCCTCTGGAGGAACTAAGTTACTGCTACTGCTCGGTAGTACAGACCAGTGTGCCCACCAGAAGTTTTCAGGAAGCTTGAAGATGGTGGCCAAGGACGGGACTGCAGGGGACCACCTTGCACCATGGCAACATGTGCACCTACAGTGCCACCATCACTATTTGTTCCTGGAGTCCACAGAGGTTAAATTTAGGACTCATCCACCCTTAGTCCTGACCTGGCCCCAGGCGATTATTTTCTGATCACTACAGGAAAAAATTGCATTCGTGGAAGAAGGTTCTCCAGCCCTGAACAAGCCGTTCAAGCCTATGAAAGTGAGCTTGCAGCTTGAAGAAAATGAGTGGAAAGAGTGTTTTTGAAAATGATTTATAAGAATGATTTATAAGGATGCCATGTGATTATTTTGAGAACATATAGTTATCAAAATTATTTCATGTTTCTTAATTTTTGTGTATCTCAAAACTTTTATAGTGTCCCTTGTGTCTCTGATTCCCTAACGCTCAAATTTCACTTCCTTTTTCTCTTCCTGCAATCTCCTTTTGTTTCCTCTATTTCAGATACTTTATGCCAGAAACCTGGGCATCATCCCTTACTCTCCCCCCAACCTCAAGTCACCCCTATATAAGCTACACATTCTTCCACCCACCCCACCCCCCACTGCCCTACTGCCGTCACCATCCCCATGACCTGGGCTATATGTGGCTGCCCAAAAGCTAGTGGTTGCAGAATTAGCTTCTTAACCTTCCTAATCATGTCAGGCAGCAGCTCCCTTTCTGTTTCAGTTTTTTTTTTTTAATTGTTGGGGATTCATTGAGGGTACAAGAAACCATGTGTTTCAGTTTTTGGGGGGAAATTGTTCCTGAAAGTTCAGCTAAACTCTTTATCCATCCCTCAAAATGATTCTGGGACCTACTGATATTTCTCACATTTCTTAAAAACCACAAGTCCCTGCCTCTAACATTTTCTTCTCTACGTGATACCCTTTATTCTGTAGATTAGAGGAGCATTTCTAAAATTCATGTTGCATAAAGTATCTTACTGCATTCAGGCTGCCATAAAAACAATACCATAGATTGGGTAACTTTCACAGCAAACATTTGTTTCTCACAGTTCTGAAGGCTGGGAAGTCCAAGGTCAAGACACCAGCAGATTCGGTGTCTGTTGATGGCCACTTCCTGGTTCATAAAAGGCCGTCTTCTCACTGGGGCCTCACATGGTGAAAGGGGCAAGGGAGCTCTCTGGGGCCTCTTTTATAATGGTACTAGTCCCATTCCTGAGGGCTTCACCCTCATGACCTAATCACCTTCTAAAGGTTACACCTCCCAGCACTATTGCCTTGGGGGTTAGGATTTCAACATAGGAAATTTGGAAAGACACTTTCAGCCTGTAGCATCTGCTGAAAACCTTTCAATGAATGCCTTTTGCCTATTAAACAAAGTCCAGAATCCTTCATGTAGCCCAAATCTTTGCTGGATCTTATCCTTGCTTCCTTTATCGGCCACATTCCTCTCCACTCCTCCCTCCATGATAATGCAGCTGTGTTTCATTTCCTGTGATAGGCCGTGTCCTCTCCGTCTTGGTCCTTTACATATAGTGTTTGCCTGACATATGTGTTACTCAGATTTCATCTTAGATGGCACTTCTTCCAGAAAGCTTTCCTATTCCTCTAAATCTGGCTTAGTCAACTCTCCGTGAGTGCCCCTTGCAGCTTCTTGGGCACATATTGCACTGTATTATGGCTCTCTGTCTTGCCTCAGTGATAAGTTCTATCTGGACAAGGATCCTTAGTACCTAGCATAGTCCCTGGAATATGATAAATTTTCAGTAAGCATGTACCACAAAAGTGAAATATCCCTCTGCAAAAATGTTATTCAGTCCATATGTTGATTGGCTGAGTTTAACTGGTCCAGAAACTTCATTAAAACTTTACTACTGGCTCGGCGCCTGTGGCTCAACCGGCTAAGGCACCAGCCACGTACACCTGAGCTGGCGGGTTCGAATCCAGCCCCAGGGCCCGCCAAACAACAATGACGGCTGCAACCAAAAAATGGCCAGGCGTTGTGGTGGGCTCCTGTAGTCCCAGCTACTTGGGAGATGGAGGCAGGAGACTTGCTTGAGCCCAGGAATTGGAAGTTGCTGTGAGCTGTGATGCCACAGCACTCTACCTAGGGGACAGCTTGAGGCTCTGTCTCAAAAAAAAAAAAAAAAAACTTTACTACTTGACCGGGTACAGTGGCTCACGCCTATAATCCTAGCACTCTGGGAGGCCGAGACAGGAGTATCGCTTGAGCTGAGGAATTTGAGACCAGCCTGAGCAAGAGCAAGACCTTGGCTCTGCTAAAAATAGAAAAACTAGCTGGACGTTGTGGTGGGTACTTGTAATCCCAGCCACTTGAGAAGCTGAAGCAAAAGAAGCTCTTGTGAGCCCCAGAGTTTCAGGTTGCTGTGAGCTACAATGCCACACAGGCTACCCAGGGTGACAGAGTAAAACTCTTGTCTCAAAAAAAAAAAAAAAAAAAAATTTACTAATAGTGGTAATGAACTAAGCAACCAACTTTGCTTCCTCTTCTTTTATATACTGATATTTACTGAACACCTAGGTGCCAACTTAAAGAAATATTGAGGTAAAAATCAATTCAAACTTTTTGAAATTTGAAATACTATTTACTAATATTATAGAATTCTTGGACCCAAGCCCTTAGGTGTGGCTGGGATAGCAAACTCTTGGGATAGATGAAGTCCCAGATTGGGGCTGATACCTAGCTTGAGCCCCAGCTTTCTTATGTTGCCATGATGTCTTCTATTGAAATCCTATGCCCCTTCTTAGGTACTATGGAGAATTACTAGAAACTTGTATATGGGCTGACTTTTTATCTCCTGAGCATCTGAATGGGACATCTTTGTCTTTAGTGGAAAGTGCTGACTGAGATAAGTTAAAAATGCAGTGGAATGACCTTTCATTGACTGGTCAGGTTGAATTCTAATCATACAAGGGACACTACTCACTGATAAAGATAAAAGCACTCCGTGACATGCCACTTATTTTTGTGCAGGAGAAATGCAAACAACTCTTTTTCCAGGCTATGGTCTGTTACAGTGTTGAACATTCACCCATTTTGTGTCTAGCCTTATAATCATTAAATTTTCTATAATAATTTAGCTTTTCATATGCTGAACAAATAGTCTAAGGAAAATGTGAAGTATTTAAAAAACTTTACAAATAGCGATTGTGATTTTAAAAAATCACAAAACTTTTCCCCAGGGGTTTTTATTTGATAAAATAAAGTGTTAGATCCAATCACATGAAATTGCTATTTTGGGGGGCAAAAAGGTCAAATGTCAGCAAATTCACATGATTTGATCTAATAGTTGTGTGAGAATGCTATCTAGTACTTGCTACAGTGGCACAGTGAATTTTTAAAATTTCAGCATGTATTGCCTTTGAGTGAAATTGGTAAATTATGTGTCACCTTGGGAACAGCTAAATGTTATGGTGGTGTGTTCAAATGGGTCAGCAAATAACAATGTTAAATGAACAGAAGTGGCTGGATCTTTCTTACTTGGTGAATTTAGAAGTGTTTGTGAAATGCAGTATTCCCGTGCTGATTGTCAATGTGATTTGCTTTTAATCCTCGAAGTTTAAGCTTCTAAGTATTTTTTTCCTGTGAGTTGTAAAAAAACATAGAGTTTATTGCTTCTGTTTACCTAGAAACTTTGGACACAGCAATGATAAAGAACTGCTAGGCCCATAAGCTATAACCTTGTAACTTTTAATGCTAATGAGATTCTTTTCTTTTTGCCAGAGCCCATCTCAACAGATTTTGATATAAAAAAGAGAAACCAAAGCATTAAGATGGTTTATTACAGGAAGAGTTTTTTTAGGGCTTTGGTTTCATTGAGCTCGGCTGTGACAAAGCAAATTGATGGCAGTGATAGGCTAGTGATGTCACTGTGATGTCAGTGCTCCTGCTTACCCTGCACGCACTTGCTAGTTTGGAACATTTTATGTTGAACTGTGATAGAGGAAACGAGACAATTCTGTATGCAGAAGCCGGTCATGGCTGTCACTGGAGATGACACAGGTAAGAAGTTTTAAAGAGGGGCTTCAATTAATTCTGTAGGTTTTTGTTTTTTTTTTTTAAGTTTAGGAAGTATTTAGGGGCATCTGAGTATTTCAGAAAGTGTTACTTTCCTAGTCACTGAGCAGTGAGAAATTTTTAAAAGTGTTCATCTACATTTTGAGCTCACTTTCTTCAGGCATCTCGGGTGTACTTGTGTCTTGGGTCGGTATTACACTGCCTACTTGTCCAAGCAGTCATCTTTCCTCTCTCTCTTTTCCCTTCCCCCCTCCCCCTTCTGCTCTCCTAAAATAAGCTATTACTTCATCTGCAACCTGTTGCAAATTCAGTCTAGCTACAAGTTAAACATACATGCACGTTGACGAAAACAAAAATGAAGCTTCCGATTTCATATCCGCGGACAAACGTAGCTCCGGACCCAGTAGGAACCCCCGCGCGTTCTGGATGTTTGCTGCGCTCCCTTGTCTCTTTCCTCCCGCGTTTAGAATGGTCTGCGCCTCAGCTAATCGAGTTCAAAGGGCTGATGTCATTACATTTCCTGGAATCGCGTCTCAGCAGGGGAAGTGGAAAAGTTAAACTCCAAGCGAGCTGCACATTGACGTCAGCTCCGAGTCATGTTGTGATTTAGTCAGTTCCTTTCTGCTGCTGACAGATCCAGAGTTTGTTAACTAGCTCACCACTGCCTCTGCCCGATCGCGCTTGGACCGAGTAGCTTTTCCTGTAAGCCTTCCTTTAACCCTTCTGGAGAGGTAAGTAGAGGGGGGACCCTTTGTGAACCTGTACCACTTGCATGGACAGGACTGGGGGTTGTCCGGCAGACTCCTGGGGCCGGTGGAGCTTCCAGCTGAGGCTGTGCCTGCTGGTGCCTGGTGAGCTCCGGACCCCAGAGGGGCTGGGGGGTTTCTTAACTCAGCCTCCATGAATGAGACCTGAGGTTCAGAGTGCCCTCTAGTGCCCAGCCAGGGAAGCTCTCGTCTTTTAACTGCGTCCTCCGCCTCTCGCGTTTAATGGGTAACCAGCAATTTTTTACGCGGTTTGCATTTTCTGAGTTGCAGGTAGCGATTTTGAAAGACTTGGTTCCTAACGACCTTTGTGTGGTTACAGTGTTGTTTACTCAGTGGTCTTGGTTCGGTCTGGCCAGTACCGAATTGGCAGTTGAATTCAGAAAGAAGGGATGGTTATAAACAGCTTCACCACAATTTAGCTCTTCAAACTTGGTGGGTCTCAGCCCTCTTCCTGGAGAGAAACATTGTCAGGAGCTTGTAAAACCCGTATTAGATTGTTTTTTCAATGGCTTAGAGGAGCTGTTTTTTTTCTCAGAGAAGTTTTTGTGAAGTGATAGAGATGCTGTAGATTGCAGAAGTTCTCAGATGACTAATGTATGATATAGATGCCCTTAAAATAATCTCAGATACTGCATGCCGTATCATTCTGAGAGCTCAAAGGCATTTTTGTGCATATGCTTATTTTATGAAAATTATTGGCTTATGTCTTTAATTTCTGTTCACCATTTTACTTAAGTATTTAAAAGAGAATCATTACAAAAAGATAAAATGATTTTAGAATACTGTGTTTTTAACCATTGCTTGTAAACAAATGAACATTTTTTCCATGTGAACAGCAGTTGCTTTTTTATGCGTTTATTTTTATGGAATGAACATACCATCCTTGAAGCATTTTTTTCACAGTTGCTGTTACCAAGGTTGCTTATTCACAGTTTGTCTTTTCAAATCTAAAATTTCCAAAATGTGAAACTTTAAAGTGCCAAATAATATACAGCATTTTTTCACATTGCCTGATTGTGATTGCCTTTGAAAATCATTATTTTTAAAAGTCTGGTCGGTTCTCACAGAATCAATACTATATGAAAAGATGAGTAACAAATTTGATTTCTCTTTATTTTAAGAGCCAGGAGAGTATAAAGTTTAAGGAACTTTTTCAAAGGTACAGTAAATAGTTTTAGGAACCAGACCTTTGGATCCTTAGTTCTAAGCCAACTGTGTGGGTTGGCAAATCAACTGGATTGATCTTGCAAACTTTTTGACCGTGACCCACATTTTATATCATGACACAGTGGACTTGTGTGTGTGTGTACCATACTATTTATATGAAACAAATTTTAAACATTATACTGCATGTGATGTACTCTTACTTCCTTTCCTATTTGTTCTGTTTTTAAAACTGCTGTTTTTGACCCATGAAATCAATTTTATGACCCACTAATAGTCTACAACTTAATAGTTTGAAAAACTCTGATCTAAACCAAAATCAGGTCTCTAGCATTAATGACTGACTTGTCTGGAAAAGATCTTAGCAGCATTTACTTACAGGATCATGAAGTCAAATATATTATTGATTCAGTTGGGCATAATTTAAATTTTTATTAGAAATTATTTTTTGTTTTATTCATAAGCTGATTATGCTAGGAGAAATTTCATATTTTTGAGACTCCGAATCTTAAGTTATATTTAGACTGGATTTCTGAATGGTTAAGAACAAACTTTCCAACTATCAAATTTGGAAAATAGTACCTTAGTTGTTATTTGATGCATGAGAACAAGGATATACAGGTATTTTAAATTTCACACAAACTTTATGGCCACCCTGTGTGTGTATATATGTATTATTTATGTATATATACATGAATATATATGTGTATGTATATATAAATATATGTGTGTTACCTTTGTGATAGGAGGCTATTGGCAATGATTTTTGTTTGGAAATTTTTACATGAAAGAATGGTTCCCATTTGGTTCTAACAGCTTCTTGAGTTGGTAGCAGAGCAAGTTACAATCATGTTGAAAATAATAAGTTACTTGTCCATTTTGTCTGAATAAAACTCCAAATCTGTAAGGAGAATGAAATTGAAAGTTGCTATTATAATGTTTTCCTACTACTTTTGAAAAATGTTTAATGAAATATAATTCAGTATTATCGATTTCATTTTGCCCTGCTTTATTTGCCTATATGAATATCTTGCCTAATAAAATAATTATGATGATACTTTGCTTTTTTGTAAACTTTAAAAAGTCATTTAATGTTATAAATAAAAATAATACTGTCAAGCAAACTATCAGATTGTGAGTGTTACACAGGAAGCAGGAAATACAGGTTAAAGGATGAGGGTGGGCCTCACTGAAAAAAGCATATTTAAATGCTGAAAAAGAAGTAGCACTTTGCATGCACTCTCAGTGGTAGAGGGCACTCATTGTATGTACAAGTAAACAGGTCAGGGTGGGTGTGTGACATCCCACTTTACAAGTCTAGCAAGGGGTGAATAGGTTTGAGCCTTCAGACGCTCTGGTACTGTTGATACCATATTAGGTGGCTGCTCAAATTTCACCTGACATTGCTAAATTAATGCTAATATACCAGCAACAGGAATTACAAAAGCATGCCAAATGCTACCTATAAAATATATAAAATGTTAGCCTCAATTTAAGTAGTCAAAATGGATTTTTTCTTAGAATATTTATTACTATTGTCATAGGACAATGGATCATATATCTGCCATTATATAGAACATTAAATTTCAGCATTCATAATTTCCCATCTGTAATAGAGATTCGGGCTCTTAAGATAATCACGGACTTAAGAAAGTCCCTCATCTGTAACTTACTTAGCTTGACTGTGGTAATCATTTCACAATGTATACATATATCAGAGTATCACATTGTATACCTTGACTATATACAGTTTTTCTTTGTCAATTATGCCTCAATAAAGCTGAAAAAAATTTAATGATTTAATTGGATGTGGTCTATGTGTTATAGTAATTGTAAGAAATTTGAAACTGTTCAGTGCTTACTCATTTTTATGTAGGGTTTAATTTTCCTGGTAAAAATAGAGGAATGGAGAGGAGAAATGATTTGGCAGTGTGGGGTGTAGACAAGCAGGCTCTGGCAGTGATGATGTGTTGGGAGAGAGAAAACCCAAACAGTGGGGAGATGTCAGTAGCTCAATGGAGCTAGGGGAAGAAGCCCCCCCCACTTCCACGTCTGACTTCTAAATTACTTTAGAGGGTCGCTTAGGTGTATTTAGAGACAGAGTGAAATGACATATGAAGGTAGGAACTCTCCCTATAAAAATGTTTTTATTTAGTCCCTGTGCTCAGAATGGTAGATATCTTAATCAATCAATAAAAAAATCAAACAATCAAAATTAACATCATTCGGGGTGTCAGTAACTTGTTTCACTTTAGAAGCTATCAAGATAGATAGGCATTCGGCTAGGTTTCTGATTTATTTCTTTGCTTCCTACTCTCACTTGTGGGGTTTTTCGGTTTTATTACCAGTTTGACAAGAGTATATATCCTTTAGTCATTGTGAGGGTCTATTTTAAGTGATTCTATGTATATTGAAAGGACATTTCGTGTTATCTTTTAGTAATTTATTCTCTAAAGGTATATAAAATAATTATAAACTTTGAAAGTTTGTTAACAACCTAAGGCGTAAGAGCCATATGTTTTCATACCCCAGGTTTGTTAAGAGGGAAAGTCCTGGGGAAAATATACTTATGGGTGTTATACATGCCTTTTAACTAATAAATACAGTATAAGCATAATTTGGAACATTGTCTTTCAGAACTTAAGGAAGGGAAGAGGAAGGGAAATAACATTTTCTGAATGCCTACCATATGCCAGGCACTGTGCTAGACACTTTGACATACATTACAGGGTTTATTGTGAGTATTAAATGAGATAATGTATCCCCATTTTACAGATGAGGAAACTGAACTTGCCCCAAGTCACATGGCTGGTAAGTGGCAGAGCTGGACTAGAACCCAGACTCCAAATCCCATGCTTTTTCTGCTGTATCGTGTTTAAAGCTTGCAAAGAGAGGTATGAAGTAAATGACCAGAATTGAGGGCCCTAGGAATTTTCTTTCCCACAAAGTGTTTGATACTGAACTTCAAAAAATTTTTTTTCATGTGAGGAGTTAGACGGTTGGAAACACATTATAATTAAAACTCTTCTGCTTCTAAAATGCCATGTTGCAGTAGAACCTCTGCCAGTTGACCACCCAAAGGACTGAAACAAACTGGCGAGCATAAGGAACTAGGCCTCCTGTACTGACACGGGCACGGGGTGTATGTCCGGTCTATGAAAACCAGGGCAGAATGGAGGTGGTCAGTGTTGGGAGGTGGTCAACTCTGGAGGCTCTACTGCAGTTCTATCTAAAGTCTATCTAAGGGAAGATTTGGGAAATAATGGCCTTATTCAAGAAAGATCACTGATTAAAGTCCCTTTAGGGCTTTTGATGTCTTAGTGTTAAAAGACTTAGCTGTAATAATTCAAGTCTTTAAGAAGGGCTGCTTATTTTAAACATTCCAAATGACAGTGGACTTCTGGAAAACCCTAGGAAGTTCACAATTTACTTTGCAGTGCACATATAAACTCATGATTCAGCCTTTATGTGCCAAGCTGGATGCTAGATTCTAGGGAATACCAAGGTTAAAACGGTAACTATCCCTGAATTGTCATAAAGTTTTTGCTTTCCAGAGAATAAAATATAAGAATAAAAAATAAAATATCTTTTTCTTATTCTCTTTCTTCCATCATGATTTTAAGCCCCCACTGATGACTCATGGATTTTCAGAATATGAAAATGAAATTCTAGAATAAAAAATCATTCGGACACTTCTAGTAGTTAGATGGGACAGGAATTGGCCTTGATAAGCATACAGAAATAAGAGCATGTCATCAAAGAATGTGGGCTGGTTCTCTGAAATGGGATCCTTGGTATCTAATCTGCTGTAAATTACCACTGAACTCATAATATTGGAAACTTGAAGCTCACTAAGTTAAACATTTTTTATAATTTGCTTCAAAAATAAAACTTTTTGACATTGAGATTTTCTCAAAACAAGAGATTCTCTTTGCCCATATCTGTTTAATGTACTTTACTAATAAGATTACATTTGAGTGTATCTAATTTACCCATTGACCATTAGAAGGACTCTCATATAGAATCTTTGGGCTATTAAAGAAATTTATACTAATTCCTACTAATTTATACTAATACATATTTCTTGTTTGAACTAATGAGGTGGTGTATTCTTTGACTCTTGTTGAAGGAAATAAAATGAGTATATGATGTCTGAAAAATTGTAATAAAACCCAGCTTAACATCTCAGAACTAATATATCAAAATATATCATCCCTTTCCAAGTTATTTTCAAGTGATCTTTTTTTCTGAGCTATTGCTGAAAATGTTTTCAGAATGCTTCTTTGGGAGTTGGCATTATCCTTCAGGTTGCCAAATTTGGTCCTTTGAGGGTGGTTGTTGGCTTTTGGAAACAGGCGAAAGTTGTTTAAAACCATTTCTGGTAAATACACATAAGGCCAGTGGATGAACTTTATTTTTCATCTGTATTGCCACTCACTCCCATTCCTCCGCTTTAAAACAAAAAAAGATTTTTTAAGAAAACTAGCTTTGGCATATCATGTAAGCATTCTGCTCTACCTTATTATTACAGCAAATAGCAAATGTGTACAAAACCAGAGAGTGTAACGGACCCCTCTGTGCCCTTCTATTTCATTGCACTTCTTTGTGAATGTGTTTGGAAAGAACAACCCCAGGCCAAGGTCCATGGCCAGGCTGCCTGTGAAGGTCCACAGTGACGTGTGAATGTAAATTCCTCATCGGTCACTGGCCATTATTCGAGTTTTAGAAAGCCTGGGTAGCCTCCAGCTGTTGTATTGTCTTAACCTTTACGATCCCATAACCTTCTCCTCTAGATGTGGGTAAAGAGAAAAGAGGGGAGAACTGTATAATTCTTTGCTCCTCTCTGTCTCCTCTGACAATATGATTAAGATATTTTTCAAAAACTCCTAACAGGTTAGTTTATAACTGGTTTTAAAATGACCTTCATAAATATTTCAAATATACACAATTTTCTGTGATGTACATTGAGACATCTATGGAGACAGTATTTTGAGTAATCACCAAAAAAAAAAAAAAAGAAAGAAAGTAAGAAATGCAGAGCTTTTCCCAAATTTATTAGTGGAGATTTTGCTGGTGATCACTAATCACAGTGATGCTCAGCATTATTTTTTCACTGACAAGTAGAACGGAGAGGCATGCTTTATGAATGGTATTTTCATTAATTTTTCTGAAGACCTTTAAATGTGCTTTCCTCACAGCTGTGTTTCTTATTTTATTCTTTCACCCAATTCCTGGGCCCCAGGGGGAGGAAAAACCTCCTGGAATGTATCCAAATAGAAGCACAGAGATCAGTTAATTTTTAACTTTTTAAAACTGCTTGACTGTCTTCAGTGATAATGTCCCATTTAGGTAAAAAAAAAAAAAAAAAGTCACGTTCCCCCTTGAGTATAATATCAGCTATTACTCAGTGGGTATAATACATTTTAATGAAATATGGAAGTGCCGTATTTCCTCTTTTGATTGACATTAGATTCTGGCCAAGTTTTATAGGATTAATAACCTTAAAAATCTTTCTTGCATTTAACTGTGAGAGAGCATGTATTTTGTAGGCTCTCATCAGAGTGTCAAATTCACTCTGGACCATACGTTCTCAAAGTTGAAGCGTTGGTGGCTGAAACATGTTTTGTCACTCAAATCCATCTGTCTTTTCTATGTTTATTGCAGCCGATAGACAAGTTTTGTATATAACTTAGGAAACTTTGAGAACTTAATTTTAGTATTCTAAAACCTTTTAGTGGTATAGTTATACTACAGTCAGAAAATATTGTTAAAAAATGAATATTTAGAAATGTATGATTATCCCAGGAAACCTAAGAAAGACAAAAATTATCTTTCCCCAGAGACACCTGTTTTAAGTAGACCTCCGCTGTTTTTCGTTTTTTTCGGTTTTTTTAACCGCAACTGCAGTGAACTAGATTCCTCCCAGTGCCCTAGTCATTTTCTGGTAATAGACTTCATTTAAAGGCCTTCAGTAACCATTTCAGACATGATATAGGATGTAGGAAAACTGAAATATTCAGGGGGTGAAGCTGTTACGCTTAATTAAAATGTTTGCCATGGTGTACTAGAGCCTGCTCCCTCCAGCTTGCCAGAAGCAATTGTTAAATTTTCAGCATCTTTGGGAGCTGACTGTTAAAACAATCATTGTTAAAAATTATACACACACACACACACACACATACATACATGCACACATAAACGCTTAAATTACATTGAAAACATCAGTACCCCAAACTCACCATTTCTAATTATCTTACCTGTGCCCTTGCAGTTATTGACAGCTGTTTTGTCCTATGGTATGCTACTTAGTGGGTGCCTCTTTCCAGCTCTACCTTCAGGGAGGTCACATTGGAGGCTTGAAATGACAAGTTTTCACATCATGGAATCTTCAAACACTATACATCACGGCTTCCCCCTTCCGCCAAAGAGCTGTTTCATAAAGGCACAGGTTGCCAAAAAAAAAAAAATGTAAACATATCTAAGGCAATCTTGTTGGAAGTAAAATCGATCATTCCCACAAGGCTTAGGAATTGCAGGTAAAGTGGATGTGCGTGGCCTATCTAGGTCACTTGGCTAGTACCAATACTTTCAGTTCAACTTCGAAAAGTAACACGTAGATAACTATTGGCAGGATGTGTACACATGTTTCTGGCATATTCAGAAAAATGCACACCACTTATTTAAGGCTAAATGAACTATCAGTTGAAAAGCTTGTGCACGTTAGCCTCTGATAAAAACCTGTCTAAATGCAACAAGACATTTTTCTACCATAAATGTGTAGGGCATGCCAAATATCATTGCTCCAAATGCTGAAGAAAATCTTTGATACTTAAGATTCCCCTAGTGCTCAGAATAGTCATACAAGATCACCTCTTGTGACACGTATAAAGTATATGATTTTCAGGCCAATTTTGTATGCCATGTCGAATCGTGACGTGTTTGTATAAGCTTGTGACATTTTGTTTCGCTGCAGCCGCCACTGGTGACATGCCGACTTACCAGATCCGAGCCCCCACGACCGCTTTGCCACAAGGAGTGGTGATGGCGGCCTCGCCGGGAAGTTTGCACAGCCCTCAGCAGCTAGCAGAAGAAGCAACACGCAAACGAGAGCT
>CAUYON010204933.1:0-11275 GCA_963573935.1 Arctocebus calabarensis | reverse complement strand
GAACCCTCCATCTTCTACGGAGGCAGACAATGAAGACAGCCAACCATAGACCACCTACACTTGTGAGCCAAAAGAAAGTTTGAAGTTATCATTTAGGAAACAGCAAGAAAAATCCTAATATGGTTTTCTTTTAGCATCACTGAATAAGTGCTTCTGATCTGACACTATTCTACCTTTGCCTATTACTTATTATACTAATCAGATTTATGTCTTCCAGAAATGTCATCAAGCCACACGCAATAAAGATGGCTCCAGTCCATGAACCCCGGTATCAGTCTCCCTTCGGAGAAACCCTAACTTCCCCCTTCTATCATCTTCCGATTCAGCAGGAAGCAGTTAGATCGAGTCTTCGCCCTTTTTCCCTAACAGCACTTAAGAGTTCCTACTCGGAGAGAAAGAATTGATGCAGGACATTGGGCGCCCTAGCCAGCTCCACAGAGCTGGCGGACCTGTCGCCTCCTCCTTGGTGATGTCAGTGAAGAACCAGCGGGCTGGATGACAGGCAAGAAGGGGGACCTCCAACCCTCACCGGAGGTTCCAATAGCCAAATAGCCCGGACAACTGCCGAAGAGACACCTGTGCCTTGGTGTCCCCTTCACTTTACACTTGGGACTAAATGTGGAACCCCCATTTCCTATGCCTAGGTCAATTTCATGTGAATTTCTTAGGTCTCAATTCCATGAATGGACTGTGTCCATTCATTGATAGATTCATTCACCTTGCCCCTGGCGGAAGGGACTGTGTTCATTCATTTCCTGGCCAAGGAACCCATATACCTATATATACCTCGAGACTAAAAGCCTGGCGGGGGGAGACAGGGAAAGACCTGGAGACAAACGGAGAGAGCTTTTCTCTCCCTACTTGAGTTTTCTCTCTCTACCGGGAGCTTTAGTGTTTTCTGTATTCTTTTCTGTAAATAAATTGTCTTACCACTGGTGAAAAAAAAAAAGAAAAGTTTCAACTATATTATAAGCCTATGGGACATTAAGCAAATCTTGATGGAAGAAGAAGAAATATATATATTCATATATTATAAGTATAAAATACATATATATATACACACACATATGTATATATAAAATTAGCAAGTTTAGCAAGTGTCTACTAAGACACTAACTCCTTTAAGAAACCAGATGTTCTTGCTCTTAATTCAGGCTAAGACAATTGTCAAATAATTAGATCAGATTCTTACTTTGGTAAGAAAGTACTACCTATCAAGAATTACAAAACAGGACGGTGCCTGTGGCTCATCGAGTAGGGCGCTGGCCCCATATACCAACGGTGGTGGGTTCAAATCGGCCTTGGCCGAACTGTAAAACAGAAAAATAGCCAGGTGTTGTGGTGGGCACCTGTAGTCCCAGCTACTCGGGAGGCTGAGACAAGAGAATTGCCTAAGCCCAGGAGTTGGAGGTTGCTGTGAGTTGTGTGACACCACGGCACTCTACCAAGGGCGATAAAGTGAGACTCTATCTCTACAAAAAAAGGAAAAAAAAAAAAAAAAAAAAAGAATTCTAGAACAAAAGGTATACAATGTGATCTTCAGAGTAAATGAGAGTGTCCAAGTACAGTTTTTTGTTTTGTCTGAGACAGAGTATCAACTTAGCTCACAGCAATACTACAACTCCTGGGCTCAAAGTGATTCTTTTGCCTCAGTCTCTTTATTGCAATATAATTTATACGAAATAAAATGCACCCATTTGAAGAGTTCAATAACTTACAGTAAATTTCTACTTGTGCAACCACTGCCATTATCCACATCCAAGGAAACAATTCCCTCAAGGCCATCTGCAGTAAAATATCCATGCCTACTCTCAGTACCACTGCTGTCAATTTCCTTTTCTAGACTTTTTTTTTTTTTTTTAACGTAAACTTCTGTGTCTAATTTCCTTCACTGAAGAAGTTTCTAAGGTTTGTTAATGTTGTAACATGTCTCAGTACTTCCTTCTTTTTAATGCTAAACAGTATTCCACTGTATGGGTATACCACATTTGGCTTATCCATCCAGCCATCCATCTATGTTTTTGTTTATTATGAATAAAATGGCAAGGAATATTTGGGTACAATCTTCTGGGGACATACACTTTCATTTTTCTAGGGTGGATCTTAGGAGTAGAATTACTGGGTCATAAAGAAATTACCAAACTGCTCTATCAATTATAGTAAAACATTTTTTTCAGACTACGTGTTTGCTCAGCCCAGGGTTTGTCAACCTCAGCAATATTGGGATGTTGGCCTAGATAATTCTTTTTTGTGAAAGAATAGATTTTGTCTATTGTAGAATATGTAGTGGTATCCCAGCAAGGAGAAACCCACTGATTGCCATGTTGTGAAGAAGTTCCATAGGATGAGGAAATAACTGAGGTCTCTGAGTAACAGTAAACTTTTTAATACAAAACCTACAATAATGGTAAGAATACTTGATGTAGAGTTAGGGGTTCTTTGTATAGTACCTGGCTCTACTGTTAACTGGCTATATATTTATTCACTGTGATTCACAGTAGAACAGAGGACTGGTAAAGGTATGCTATGTATGGAGGAAAAAGATAATTCAGTAAAGGAAGCCAGACATGATGACAACATACACAAGTTCAGCATTCAAAATCTGAAAATCTGAAATACAAAATGCTCCAAAACCTGAAACTTTTTGATCAGCAACATGAGCCACAGTGGAAAATTCCACACATGACCTTACACTGGGTTACAGTCAAAACTTTGTCTCATGCACAAAATTATTATAAACATTATATGACATTACCTTCAGGCTATGTATATAATGCTCAGACTTAGGTATCAATCCAGATATCTCATTATGTATATGCAAATATTCCAACCCCTCCTGCACCCAACAAAAACCCAAAATCTGAACACAGCTCCTGGGTATTTCAAATAAGGGATACTCAACCTGAAGTTGGAGGGGATAGGCAGAACACAGAATGCTTAAATGTATGGGACAACGGAAATACAGATATCGCAGTATGAGGACTAAACCTCATACTGTCAAGATGAGACTGTCAAGATATACATGATAATTATTAGGTAATCATTATATTAATGATCATAATATTAAGAAAAACTATTAATCCTCGATTTGATTACAAATAACAAAGTACTAATTAAATGGAAAAGGAAAAGCACAGAAGTGTGGCTAAAGTTAGTGATACTACACAGCCATATATATTAAATGCTTGATAAGTTTGTTTAATTACCATCAAACAAAAGTCTACACACGCACATAACCCATAGAGGGTTTGTGTGTGCACGTTCAACAGAAATGCATGCATACATTTACAGTGAACTTGTGATCTGCACATGATATATGCTAAAATGTCTGCTGACTAAGCATACTAAATCATCATCCTATTGCTTACTTTTAGCACTAGCAGAAAGAATTCAGGCTGTTGGGAGAAAACAGTATTTTCATAAGAGATTCTAACAGGAATCTTTGCTAAAAAAATTAAGTGGTTGGTTTTATGTAATACAAATTATAATATAGCTCTAATCATTTAAATTCCTAAGAGGGTTTTATTTTTGTATGTCTCTATGTTAACAGTAAATTTTTTAAAAGACCTTTTAAAAATTCCAGCTCTTAGTTAATTTCTAACTACCTAGAAGAATAGCATCTCAAGGATAGACAAGATTTTTTTAAAAGCTCCAGAAAAGAGGAAAAATATTGAAAAATAATTTTTAAATATTTTAATCTAAGGCTTAGATTAAAAATAATTTTTATGAGTCAAAATTAGTTACTTATCTAACTAAAGAGAGCTCAGCAGTGAGAAAAAGTTGGTGGCTATTTCTATTTAGCTTTTTAAAACCAAAACACAGCATTTTAAACATAAAATGTTGTGGAAAACATGTTTGAAAGCTTAGTATGAGCCAAACATTATATTTACATAAAGGGATGTGAGTTTCATCACCACAGAGATAAACCATATTTTAAACCTCCATTTATAGTTCTCTTTCCAAGGCTGCTATTCCTAGGCCAAGCAACTCTGTAATGGACAAGAACCATCCCAGGCTATGTGGAACTTGGGATAAGGGGAGGAATGGAGACATCTCAAGTCCCCCTTTTCACAGAGCTGGGTAGAAGTCAAACTGCTTCTGCGTCTGACTTCATCTACACAGTTTAGTTTATTAAACCAACTTAAAAGCATTTTAAATGTAATAGAACATCTATCTCTCAGAGCTATTCCCTATTTCTACTTCTAGTCTTAAAAGAACAGCTTTTATAAGGCCAACTTCTTTGCCAAGAACTATAAAAACTGGATACAAAATATAAAAGCACCAACTGTTTAAAAGCATCAATTACGACAAGCAGGTCTCTCAGAGTTAGAGAAGGAATGAGTCTTTCTCTTCTATAAGAAAAAAGCTCAACCAGGCAATCTCCACTTATTCCCAGGAGACAAAGAGACACCAGCAAACAAGGTACTTGGCAACCCTCTTAAGATCACAGATACTCTTCCACCATCTTGACAAAGATGTGCCTTCTGCCCTTTACTGATGGCTCAAAACCCAGCAAGTTAAGTAGTTAGTTAATGTATAAGAGAGCAAAGTCAGCATACAAAAGTATGCTCAGGTGTTACGCCACTCTATACCAAAATACACTTCCGAAAGCTAAACCGATGCAAAGTCAATGGGTATCTCTGTAGAGTAGTAAATATCTTTATTATTCAAGGGGGGATGGTATTAAAAACAAACTAAACTAAAAGTTAAAAAAAATTGAAAATGAAGTTCAAAAATAACTCTATTACTTAATTTACCTGAAAGAAGTAGTTCAATTGATATAATTTTAACAATCATTATATTAGAGAAAAACAAATAAGATAAATGGGTTCTGGGAACAGTAATCAGTGGTGCACCATGGGAAGAAACAACTTAAAAGTTCTTTCACTCTCACTCATACCTAGTGTTACATTCTGAATGTTTGCCTGCAAGATTAAATAGGTGTTTGGGAAGCAAATTGCAAAACTAAACTTTAGGTGACATTTAACTCTGAAAACTTTACACTATAAATACAATTGAGCCTTTTGGTTCAATTATAGGGTTTAAGAGAGCTCTTTATAAACTTTTTGCTTTAAAAACCATTAACTTCAGGACTTTTTACAATACCACTAGTGGACAAAGGGTGACCATGTATGAGTACTCATTCATCTACATTTCCCTGCCTGGTCTCACTTACGGCTAGTGGTAGCAATTTATTCAGGCAAAGACCATTGTTAAAAATGTAATGAAAGTATCTGAAATTTAGTTGTTCAAGCTCTCAAGCTGGTTACTAAACTCTTAAAATAGTTCCTCTTTCAGTTTCTTGTACTCACACAATAATATCTGTATTTTTGTCTACTTTTTCAAGAATAGAAAAAGAGGAAAGGAAAAGGGTTAAAATCTTTACAAATGTAAAATATCTATTTGCTAGTAAACTAGAGATAAACCATAAACAATTAAATTCATACAGAACAAAAACAAGCAAATATCTCTATAGAAAGTCTATCAAGAACATGTCAGAACTTGCTTAACGAAGCTTAAATTACTAGGGCAATATTCTATCAACAAGTAGTAAGAGTTTTCTAACAGGGTTCACTTTCAAACCATGAAATACATACACGATAGAAATGGGGGGGGTAGGGAGGGGAACTAGAAAAATACCCACAAGTTTCTATTGCAGAATCATAACAAGTCTAATAGATCAAAATTTAAAGAGCAGTCCCAATATATTCCACAATGCTAATGCCTGACTACATTTCTAAAATAGTACCAGTAAGGTATGAATAACCTTTTTTGGATTTCATATTACTGATAAATTTGGCAAGATACAGGATATGGTGTCAAAAAACATGGTAATGACAGCCCATGCCTATAATCCTATTAGTCTGGGAGGCCAAGGTGAGTAGACTGCTTAAGCTTAGGAGTTTAAGACCAGCCTGAACAACAACGTGACCCAGTCTCTAAACACAGCTGGGCGTTGTGGCGGACACCTGTAGTCCCAGTTACTTGGGAGGCTGAGACAAAGAGGATCACTTGAGCCCAAGAGTGTGAGATTGCAGTGAGCTGTGACACCATGGCAGTCTACCAAAGGCAACAAAGTGAGACTCTGTCCCAAAAAAAAAAAAAACCCAAAACAAAACATGCTATGAAGACTTAGCTACAACTTAAAAGCTCCAAGTCATAGTTTCCGTAACTGTAAAATAGGCTTCAAATCTCTCTCAGGGCTCTGCAAGTTTGTAAGGAAAACACCATAGTTATTAAAAATTCCATTTAAAAATAATTTCCATGTTTTTAAAGAATTGTCTACCAAAACATTAGACAAATCAAAACCCTAGCCATATTTCTCTAGAGCTATATTAATATAAACTACGTTAAATCATAAAATAAAAACACTGTTCCCTACTCTGAAATGAGTAATAATCTAGGGGTAGTAGTAAACTAGAAAATATTCCCTATCAGAACTTAGCAATCTTCAAAGTCTAGAAGCATGAATTTTTAAGACCATTTCTTAGGAAAGAAGACGGGTAAAGAAGCAACACAGGCCAAGCGTGGTGGCTCATACCTGTGATCCTAGCATTCTGGGAGAACAAAGCAGGTAGACTGCTTTAAGTTCAGTAGTTGAGACCAGCCTGAACAAGAGTGTGGTTACTAAAAATGGATCTACGACTCCCAATAAAATAAAAAACAAAAGTCTTATCCAATAAATTTACTGTACAACAGATAAAGAAGCTAAAGTCTTATCCAAAAATGTTAAATGATTTAAGCAAATTAATGACAAAGCAGAAACTAAACACTAAACATTTTTCTCACTATGCCCTACTTTGTAAATTTACAGTATATTGGCAGCAAGCCACTTTATATATAAGAGTCTCATTCCCTTTACTCCATACAAAAATATGTGCTGTGTTTTTGACTACACAACACAGTCTACTTCATGCTAAGCGGCACAAATAATGAATAAATATTTGCCATCCTGAACTTAATGTCATGGAATGCTAAATCATCACTGCACACAAAACCCAGGGTGCAGGGCACAGTGATGGAGATGTTTATGGTTCCATTAACTTGTTTCAGATGGCAGCTGAAATATATTCAACAATTTTAAATACAAGAAGAATATAATTATACATAATAAAACCAAAATAAAACAAAAAAGAAACAGGAACTGAGATAGAAGGCAAGGAAGAAACCTTAATTATCAAGCACATTCTTAACCTTTACGGTATTATGATGATTCCCTGGTTTTATTTTACATAAATGTATAAACTTGGCTTTTGAGCTAACTATAAAAAGATGCTTGGCTACTGGATACTGGCAGTCACAGATACAAAAATCAGAGCACATATGGAGAAAGACTACCTTAAACAGACCTTTCTTATAAAAGCAGAGTCAATAAAAATGTTGAAAAGTTGCTCAAGCTCCAAAGTCACTGGATTCTTTTTTCTTCTGGAGTCTTATTTGGAAAGCAGAGAACATGCCAGGAAAACTCTTTATCAACTGATACGTGCTGTTCTAAAATGTAGCTACTTTCTCTAAATTTATGATCTATTGTGAAATAATTGTTTTTTGGAGATAAAGCCATCAAAATCTACAGGAGAAAATACTGATTCCCTATCATCTATATGATGTTCCCATCCCATCTTCTGCCCTCCAAGGCCTCACAAATTTTCCTTGGTAACTTCAGCAAATAGCTTACAGTATTTCTATCAACCATGCTGCTTGTCACCTATTACCTTTAACTACAAGATTCAACTATTAAGCAATCTAACACACTTCTTACACATAACTACCTTTTCATCTTCCATTTTATCAAGATTCCTTTCAGCCATATACTGATATGCACAAACCTAGCATATGCTTTGGGCCTGCCCCCACCATAGAGGACATCAAATAACTGCAGCACCAAACATTCTTTTTCTTGCTACCTCTTCTACTTTGTTACCCTTCTGAACCTGCCCCTTATTTGCCCTAGTCCTCCAGGTCTACTCACTCCTAATACATAATACAGTACTTTTATTTCCTGGAACCTTATGATTCACTTGCCTCCTTAAATAGCACAGACCCATGAACAAACATTTCAACAATGCTACTCTATCTGAGAATTCTCCCCAACACCAAGCAGTGGGAAGTTCTATCAGTAGGTTTTTCTTATTTTGAAGATTCTTCTCTTAGGCTACTAAGTTTCTGTGGAAGAAAACACAAACTCTGCTAGCTGGCTCCACTATAAAAAATTTGTGCCAACCATCTAAATTATTACCTCCCATCTACAGATAATCCATTTATTTATACCTCGTTTACCCTAGCACCACACATATTCCAAAGTTCTATCTTTGTTATTAGTTTCCTATGGCTGCTGTGATAAATTACCACAGATTCAGTGGCTTATTAATTCCCTTATAATTATAAAGTTAAGAACATTAACCAGTTTCAGTGGGCTGAGACAATGGCAAAGCTGGTTTTCTCCGGAGGTCCTAAAGGGGACTTCACTTCCTTCCTTTTTGCAGCATTTATAGTGGCCATCAGTATTCCTTGGCTAGTGAACCCTCCTACATTTGCAAAGTGCATTACTCTAGTCTCTGCTTTCATCATAAAACATCCTCTTTTCCTGACTGTGACTCCATCTGCATCCCTCTTGTTAAGGATCATTGTGATTACACCAGGCCCAGGGTAATATCTGGGGCTAATCTGATCTAAAAATCCTTAAGTTGATCACATCTGCAAAACTCCTTTTGCCGTAAAAGGTTAAGATTTCTAGGTTGCAGATTTCAGCAACGGACATACATGGAGACTGGGATTATTCAAACTCTCACTAATTCACATGCTTCTGTCACCCTAAACAGATGGTCCCACCACCTTCTACTTTACTAAGGAGACTAAGCTTCCAAAAAGAGTTCAGAAGAGAGTTCCTTAGCTTCTCTCCTCTTCACAAAGTTGCTCTCCCAAAATGACCCTCCTTTCCTTAAAATTTATTCTCTCTGGCTCCTGCGCCTGTGGCTCAACGGGCTAGAGCACTAGCCATGTACACTTGAGCTGGCGGGTTTGAATCCAGAATTTATTCTCTCTAATCTTCTCCAAGCATAACCTAGAATCACTGTTTTTTTTTTTTTTTTTTTTTTAGAGACAGAGTCTCACTTTATCACCCTGGGTAGAGTGCCGTGGCGTCACACTGCTCACAACAACCTCCAGCTCCTGGGCTTAAGCGATTCTCTTGCCTCAGCCTCCCGAGTAGCTGGGACTACAGGCGCCTGCCACAGCGCCCGGCTATTTTTTTGTTTGTTTTGCAGTTCGGCCGAGGCCGAGCTTGAACTCGCCACCTTCGGTATATGGGGCCGGCGCCCTACTCGCTGAGCCACAGGAACCGCCCTAGAATCACTGTTTTAAACATTTGGAAATATAGATAAATTCAAGAAAAAACACAAAAATATCTTTGAGGTTAAGTATGCTGCCTCACACCTGGCAATCCCAGAATTCTGGGAGATCAAAGCAGGAGGAATACTTGAGACCAGGAATTCAAGACCAGCCTGGGCAATACAGTCAGAACCTATCTCTAAAAGAAAAAAAAAAAAAAGCCTGTGCACACTGCAGTCCCAGTTACTTGGCAAGGGCAGGGGGATCACTTGAGCCCACGATTTTGAGGCTGTAGTAAGCTATGATGGTGCCATTGCACTTCAGCCTGGACAACAAAGCAAGACTTTATCTCTAAAAAAGAAAAGAAAAGAAATCTTTGTAATCTGCCATGAAGTTTTATGACAAAATTCCTCTATTAATCCTCTATTAACACTAAATATCCAAGTAGAAAATGATTTTCTATTCCTTTAACATTAATTCTAATTACTAAAATAGTAGCCTCTAGAATACTATCTATAAATTTAACTTTCCCTTTATATTGTATTCACTTTCATAGTTTAAGAGAAAAAATGAATTAAATATTAAAACTTATCGATTATACTCATACTTAAGGCTATTATATAACCTACATTATAGCAAACATTCCGTATATTCAAACCCTTTCTCTATCATTAATCTTTTGAACTAAAACTGAAAATGAAACTCTAGTTATTAGTACCAATCTATCCTAAAGACAAGCATGTAATCGTTTCTTTAAGAAAAAATAAATTAAAAATAACAAATGTAAGTAAAGTGGGCATTACAACTCAAATGCATTCATGGGACAAACAGGTAATGCAAGTCTCAACCGCGTATGGAGGGGAGCGGCAGAAACTAGAGGTCATGTGTTCTATGTAGAAACATGTAAACTTTTCTTTCTGAAACAGTGAACCTGCTAAACAACAAAGCTATGTGGGATGAATTTTGACCAATGATTACCTCCATGTAACCCATGATTTCCCCTTCGTTTTCAAGCAGCAGTGTGTCCCACAGTTGCTATACACTCCAGGTATGATATTTTAGACACAGACACTTCCCCTTAGCCGAACTGCAACAACAACAACAACAAAATAGCCGGGCGTTGTGGCAGGCGCCTGTAGTCTCAGCTACTTGGGAGGCTGAGACAAGAGAATCGCCTCAGCCCAGGAGTTGGAGTTGCTGTGAGTTGTGACGCTATGGCACTCTACCGAGGGCAACAAAATGAGACTCTGTCTCTAAAAAAAAAAAAGAGTAAAAGTCAGCTAGCTGAGTAGGTGGTGGGTAAGTAAAAAATAAAGCTTTTTCTTTCCTCTTTAAGCCTAAGATCTTAAATTCCAAGTTAGAGCCAGTACTGCCAAGGGGAAGAAATCTGTGTAGGTTCCAGTACACATGGGGTATATAGCCTATCCAGATAATAAAACCTGAGGTACCTACAAGGAGGGTAAAAATTTTCAAAGAAAATAATGTAGTCGGTCCATAGGAAAAAAGTTTTTGACTTTTGGAAAACTAGAATTTTGACTTATTTATTTTGAATGGGGTTTTAGTTAAAGGTATCTATGTTTGTCAAAAATCATTTTGTACACTTTACCTCACGTCAATGTGTATAAATTTTACCTTAAATTTTTAAAATAAACATCTAAGTGCATTTTAATTAAGCCCACCAGGATACTACACACACAAAATAAGAGAATAAAGGACATCAAAACAAAAAAAATTTATTTTTTTTAACATAAAGTTATCTTACAAATACTTGAATTTCTTTCTGAATCTAAATTTTTAATAGGCACTCTTTTTTTTTTTTGTGGAGACAGAGTCTCACTTGATCGCCCTTGGTAGAGTGCCGTGGCGTCACACTGCTCACAGCAACCTCCAACTCCTGGGCTTAGGTGATTCTCTTGCCTCAGCCTCCCGAGTAGCTGGGACTACAGGC
>CAUYON010204932.1:0-10999 GCA_963573935.1 Arctocebus calabarensis | reverse complement strand
TCTTTTGAAGTTTATTCTTTTTGCTTCCTCTTGAAATTTTGGTGGTCTCTTGACTTGAGGAATTTTTTCAAGGTCCTGTGATTTTCTCTTTTTACTCATCCTTATAGAGGGGATTTATTCTTGCCCTGGATTGACCTATAGTCAAGGATTGATCTGGGATTTATGTGAAATTTTGTAGCAATTCTTGGTCAGGATCAAAGACAGAAAAGAAAGTTGGAGACTGCCATACTGGGGGGGCCAGCCACTAGGTATGACAGCTCCCACTGGGAACAGGTTGTGGGTGGGTTAATGTGATGACTGTCCCCTGGTAGGAGGCACAGAGGCAGTGAGCATTCCTATGGGCCCCTCATCTCTTCTAAATCCTTCAGGGATTTAGAAATATTCTTTACACCGATAAAACCAATAGTAACAGTCCATTTCACAAACTGGAGTTGGCTGTTTCTTCATAAACTATAAGAATAAGACTAATCTTAACCTGTTTCCTAATTTGTATTTAAACTCCTACCCTGATTCTTCTTTTTTGAGATAGAGCCTCATTATGTTGTCCTTGGTTGAGTGCTGTGGCATCACAGCTCACCACAACCTCAAACTCTTGGGCTCAAGCAATTCTCTTACCTTAGCCTCCCAAGTGGCTGGGATTACAGGTGCTCCACACAATGCCCGGCTATTTTTTTGGTTGCAGTTGTCACTGTTGTTTAGTTGGCCATGGCTGGGTTCGGACCCGCCAGCCTTGGTGTATGTGACCAGTGCCCTACCCACTGAGCTACAGGCACCTAGCCTCCTACCTTGATTCTAACTACCAATTTTTGCAAAATTTGTTCTAGTCTCTACATTCTAATCTTTACTCAAACTTTGATCCTAACTTCTCCGTTTTTCTTTTCTTTTATTTTTTTAATTGAACCAGGGTCTATTGTCCTGGGTAGAGTGCCATCATAGCTCATAGCAACCTCAAACTCTTGGGCTCACCCAATCCTGTTGCCTCACCACACCTGGCTAGTTTTTTCTATTTTTAGTAGAGATGAGGTCTGACTCTTGGTCAGGCTGATCTCAAACTCCTGAGCTCAAGCAATCCACCTGCCTTGGCCTTTCAGAATGCTGAGATTACAGGCTTGAGCCTCTGTGCCTAGCCTAACCTTTCCATTTTTTAATTTCATGAACTCTTTCCCATGAGACCTCAACATCTATAATTGCCCTTCAACTCTTTTCCTTTTTCCAAATCCCAACAAATACTAACTACAAATTGCAATTTGATTAGCCTTTACCATAAGCTAGACACCATGATAATTGCTCAGCATGTATCATTTCACCTAATATTTTCCTACTCTATGAGATTAGCAACATTAGTTTTCCCATTTACAGATTAGAAAACTGAGACCCAGTGACATGAATTTAGCCAAGGCCTATAACTCTATTGGAGCTACAAATTGATCCAGTTTCTTTTGTTTTCTTTTTGAATTTATTATTTTTTTGAAACAGGATTTTACTCTATTGCCTGAACTAGAGTGCAGTGAAGTCATCATAGCTCACTGTAGCCTTGAACTCCTGGCTCAAGTGATCCTCCTGCCTCAGCCTCCCTGGTACTGGGACCAGTAGGTGTGCAAAACCAAGCCTGACCAATTTTTCTATTTTTTAGAGATGGGGACTCACTATGTTGTTAAGGTTGGTCTTAAACTCCTGGGCTCAAGTGATCCTCCCCCACTGTCCTCCCATAGTGCTCATATTATAGTTAAGATGCCTTTGACTCTAAGTAAAAAGAAAGTTTGAAATGAAATAATATTGAAATTTATTTATTTATTTATTTTTTGAGACAGAGCCTCAAGCTGTCCCCCTGGGTACAGTGCTGTGGCATCACAGCTCACAGCATCCTCCAACTCCTGGGCTTAAGCGATTCTCCTGCCTCTGCCTCCCAAGTAGTTGGCACTACAGGCACCTGCCACAATGCCCAACTATGTTTTGGTTGCACCCATCATTGTTTGGTGGACCCGGGCTGGATTCGAACCTGTCAACTCAGGTGTATGTGGCTGGCGCCTTAGCCGCTTGAGCCACAGGTGCCGAGCCATAGTGAAATTTATTTTTCCCATAAACATTTGTTTGATAACTACTATGAAGGGCCAGACCTTTTGACACTACCATCCATCCCTAATCTGGTCAGCCTTGTCCCCAGGTTAGCTTTTCATAAGGCTTTAAGATACTTGCCAAAGTCCCAGAGAACGTCTAGTGGCAGGAATTATTTTTGTGCATCTCTCTCTCTTCCTTTTTCACTTTACTCATTTGTTGTACATCTTTAACAGCAAGGAAACTTTTCCTAGGACCCTCCCCCGCCACAGCAGACTCTCTGCCATACAGTCCAGAAAGCCAGCAGCCCAGCAGCCTATGCCCAAACAACCACTGGCAAGGGGGAAGGACCACTAGGATGGGCTCAGACTAAACCAAACTCATTCCTGGGGCTGGCTCTTCAAGCCACCCTGATGTTTCTGGCTGGTTGGAAGAACAAAAGTAGGAAGAAGTGGGATGGGGATAAGGACCAGGTATAAACTGTGCAACCAGTCAGGGCAGCACCCATAGCTCAGTGGGTAGGGTGCCGGCTACATACAACCAGGCTGGTGGGTTCGAACCCAGCCTGGGCCTGCTAAATGACAACTGCAACAAAAAGTAGCTGGGTATTCTGGTGGGCACCTGTCGTCCCAGCTACGTGGGAGGCTGAGGCAAGAGAACCGCTTAAACCCAAGAGTTTGAGGTTGCTGTGAGCTGTGACTTCACAGCACTCTACCAAGGGCAACATAGTGAGGCTCTGTCTCAAGGAAAAAGAAAAAGAAAAAAAGAAAATGATTCATAGCTCAGGAGCTAGGGCACCAGCCACATACACCAAGGCTGGTGGGTTCGAACCTAGCTTGGGCCTGCCAAACAATGACAACTACAAAAACAACAACAACAAGCGGGCATTGTGGCGGGCACCTGTAGTCCCAGCTACTTGGGAGGCTGAGGCAAGAGAATCGTTTAAGCCCAGTCGTTTAAGTTTGAGGTTGCTGTGAGCTGTGATGCCATAGCACTCTACCAAGGGTGACAGTGAGACTCTGTCTCAAAAAAAGAAAGGAAATGATTCATAGGCAGTGTGGTGGCGTATGTCTGTAATCCTAGCACTCTGGGAGGCATGAACCTTGTCTCTACTAAAATTAGAAAAAAAAAAAAAAAAAAAAGCCAGGCCTGGTGGCAGGCACCTATAGTCCCATCTACTCAGGAGGCTGAGGCAAGAGGTTTGCTTGAGCCCAAGAGTATAAGGTTGCTGTGTGCTATGATGCCATGGCACTCTACCTAGGAGACAGTGTGAGACTGTCTCAAAAACAAAGAAAGATTAATAGTCTAAGAGAAAAAGTACAGGAAAACGAGATCTAAGAGAGTGGGGGGAACATGATTAAAACCCAGCTCTGGACCAGGCACAGGGATGCATACCTAGACTGGTGAGGCTACAGTGGGAGGACCACTTGACACGAACCCGAGTTTGAGTCCAGCCTGGGCAACATTGCAAAACCCTGTCTCAAACACAAAATGATTCATAGCTCACAAACAGTTCTAGGGCTGTCACACCTTTCCAAGGCAGAGCTCTGCTCTTCTTTGCTAGCGCTCACACTGCCAGGCACAGCATTGACATCTCAGTGGAATTGCACAAGAACTCTGGGCCCCAAGGAACAAGTCATGTTTCCCACGGTTCTGCTAAGGACGGCCTTGGTATGTGTCATTCAGAGTTGTAGTTGTAGGGGACTTGCCTCTTGGTTCAGGAAATATGCTAGTGTGAGGGTAGAAGCCAAGTAGTAGCGGAAGTGTGTCAAGCCTCACAGTCTACTTTTTTTGAGACAGAGTCTATGTTACCCCCAGTAGAGTGCTTTGGCATTACAGCTCACAGCAACCTCAAACTCTTGGACTTAAGCGATTCTTTTGCCTCAGCCTCCCATGTAGCTGGGACTACAGGTGCCCGCTGCAAGTCCAGCTATTTTTTGGTTGCAGTTGTCATTATTGTTCAGTAGACCCAGGCCAGGCTTGAACCCACTAGCCTTGGTGTATATGACCAACACTACTCACTGAGGTATAGGCACTGCCATGAATCATTTTCTTTTCTTTTTTTTTCCTTTGAGACAGAGCCTCAAGCTGTCGCCCTGGATAGAGTGCTGTGGCATCACAGCTCACAGCAACCTCCAATTTCTGGGCTCAAGCGAGTCTCTTGCCTCCGCCTCCCAAGTAGCTGGGACTACAGGCGCCCGCCACAACGCCCAGCCATTTTTTTTTTTTTTGTGGTCGCAGTGTCATTGTTGTTTGGTGGCCTGGCTGGATTCGAACTCGCCAGCTCACCTCGCCAGGTGTATGTGGCTGGCGCCTTAGCCCTTTGAGCCATAGGCACTAAGCCATGAATCATTTTCTTAACAAATTCTAATTTCTCTCCTTACCCTTTGCCCCAATTTTATCCCCCTTTCCCCTGAACCCCCACAGTAACAATCTTTGTGTCCACCGAATTTATAAGCATTCAGTGATCTCCCTTATGTGTTAGAATCTTAGAAACAGTTTTAGACACTAAGAGAGGAAAGTAAGTTTTAGCAGCTGAGTGCTAGGCACGGGGGTAAGTTCTTTCACACATACTAGCTTATTTTATCCTCACTACATAGTGGTAGTAGCTTAGGTTATTTTAACCTTCATGTTATAATTTAGGGGCATTCAGGTTCAGAAGTTAAACTACCTGCTGAGAGACATTAAGCTCAAGGTCACAAACTATTATTTATTTATTTATTTATTGGTAGAGACAGAGTCTCACTTTATCACCCTTGGTAGAGTGCCATGGCGTCACACAGCTCACAACAACCTCCAACTCCTGGGCTTAGGCGATTCTCTTGCCTCAGCCTTCCGAATAGCTGTGACTACAGGCGCCCACCCCAATGCCCAGTTATTTTTCTGTTTTGCAGTTCTGCTGTGGCTGGGTTTGGACCCGCCACCTTCGGTATATGGGGCCAGCGCCCTACTCGATGAGCCACAGGCGCTGCCCATAACTTTTATTTATTTATTTTTTTGAAGTGTTTTTTTTTTTTTTTTTTTGGTCGGGGCTGGGTTTGCACCTGCCACCTTCAGCATATGGGGCCGGTGCCCTACTCCTTGAGTCACAGGCGCTGCCCGTCATAAACTGTTATGAGCCTGTGACTGCCTGACCTCTTATGGTTTCACAATTACAAAACACATTTGCACATATTAATTTAAGCCTCACAGCAGCAGAGGGAATTAGTAGAATCTGCATTTTTATTTTGTTTTATTTTGAGACAGAGTCTCACTATGTCGCCTTCGGTAGAGCGCCGTAGCATCACAGCAACCTCAAACTCTTGGGCTTAAGAGATTCTTACCTCAGCCTCCCAAGTAGCAGGGACTACAGGGGCCCGCTACAACACTCGGCTATTTTTTTGTTATAGTTGTCTTTGTCTCTTTCCCCAGGTACTCCATCCCCTCCCCAAAGGCTCACAAGGGGGCACAATCTCTATGTCTTCTCACATAGGTGCTCTTATGTGCTCAGGAAGGAAAGATCGTTTTTTGAGATAGAGCTCAATGGCACTAATGGCTTTTGTTCCCAGACATCCCACCTCACGGCTTCCTTCCTTCCTGGCTTGGGGAAACCCCACGTGGCAAGATGCTACTTGTCTTGGGCCTGAGAGCCTTTGTTCTCCAATTCCACTGGCCCCTCCCTGCCAGCCCCACCCCCTTCCTCTGGCCCCATAGCCCTGGACACAGTACACACAGTACAGAGCCTTGGTTCAAAGGGAAAAAGGAACTGCCTAGGTTCCCATGGCTGTCGCCAGCACCTTCATACCAGGGCTCAACTCTCGGAACCCTCATTTCATCCCGGGGTAAGACCTACCCAGAGCAGCCCCTGCTTGCTTCTAAGAATAGGGGCATAGGGACATAGGTGTTATGCCACCTAGTTCTTGGGACCAAGCAGGCATATTGGTTTGGGGGCCCAAAGTTGGGGTCTCTATGGTGTTTATGCAAAAGGAAAAGAAAGGGAATGGTGATGGCCAGTTTTGCCACGAAGTTTTGTGTTGTCTTCTCCATGGGAACAGGGTAGAATAGAAGGATAGAAAGCCCAGGAGAGAACTTAGATGCATTAAGAGCTGCATCCAGAAAGATCAGGGCTCCAGAGGTCTGATTCTGTTTCTGGGGAGGGAGGCAGGGAGATTCTGAGGTGAGTGGGTGAGTCCTATGCTACAGGTACACTGGACACTGCCCTCTACTTCGGTTCAGCATGGGCCAGACCTATGGGCAGGTGACTGGCCAGCTACTTCGAGGCCCTCCTGGTCTAGCCTGGCCCCCTACCCATCGCACACTTCTGCCTCCTATTCGGCCTCCAAGATCTCCTGAAGTTCCCAAGGGGAGCCTGCCTCTCAGGTGTGGGCATGCAAGCCTCAGCTCCAGCATGATCCCTGGGTACACAGGTCTGTACACAGGTATGAACAGGCATCCCCTTCCCAGAGCATGTATTTCAAATACTAACAGAAATCTTCCTTGCCCACTGCTTGCCCAGGTTTTGTACCCCGGGCACAGTTCATCTTTGCCAAGAACTGCAGCCAGGTCTGGGCTGAGGCTCTGAATGAGTTTACCCAGTTGCGTGGGGGGAAAGGGAGTAAAGAGCTGCTGCAGGACGCTAAGGGAAAAAAAGACATGGAAAAAAACCAACAGCCAAAGCTGGAGCTGGAGGAGGAGCCAACCCTGGAGGAGGCAGAACAAGTGAGACCAAGGAGGCCAGTGGGTGGGGAGCGCAGGCGGTGGAGGTGGAGAGCTTTACCCCTGTGTGTCCAGGCCTGGGGATGGCCAAGGGCAGGGTGGCTGTGGCTACAGGGGATGTAGTCTTCATTGCCCGCTCCACTTCCCTGGCAGCTTGTCTTATAGCAGAGGGGCTGAATGTGACAGCCCTATTTTTCTTTTATCAACTTCTGACAACAGGCTTCTCCCTATTCCATGGATGACACAGACCCTCAGAAGTTCTTCATGTCAGGTAGGTTGAGAAGAGGGAGTGATGACCAAAAGGTTGAGAAGGCCTCAGGAAGTTTTGACTCAGTGTCCCCATCTCCCCAGGCTTCACTGGCTATGTGCCCCGTGCCCGCTTTCTCTTCGGCTCCAGCTTTCCTGTGCTCACCAACCAGGCATTGCAGGAATTCGGGCAGAAGTACTCACTGGGTGGAACCCAGAAAGATCCCAAACATCTCCCCCCACTTCTCAAAACCTACCAGCAGAGCTTGGGTCTCTTACCTAACTATGGGGGCTATGTGCCAGGTGAGATTAGCCCAGAGAAGGGCTTTGGGAGCTGGAATGTTTGTATGGGTAAGGAATAGATGGGGGTGGTTTGGGAAGTGGGAAATAATAGATACGGGGATGAGGACTGCAGTTCATGTGGTTCAGCTTTTTTTTGAGACAGTCTCACTATGTCACCCTCAGTAGAGCGCTGTGGCATCACAGCTCACAGCAACCTCAAACTCCTGGGCTTAAGAGATTCTCTTCCCTCAACCTCCCAAGTAGCTGGGACTACAGGTGCCCTCCACAACACCTGGCTATTTTTTGTTGTTGTTGTAGTTGTCATTATTGTTTGGCAGGCTTGGGTTGGGTTCGAACCCACCAGCCCTGGTGTATGTAGCTGGGGCCCTAGCCACTGAACTACAGGTGCTGAGTCAGGTTCAGCTTTATCATTAAGCAGAAAAGGAAACTGAGAAAGCTCACACTCGGGAGTAAGGACCAGATTTCAGGGGGGAGTTTGGAGGGTCTGGGCAGTTGGCTGAGAATTAAATGGCTTTTCCATGACTCTGGCTACACATGACAGACTCTGTTGGCCACACAGGGTATTAAGTTCCAGGTTGGCCACAGATTTGGGCATCTCACCCGCGATACTTTGGGCCTCAGCACCACCCAGAAGCAGTACCTGGCTTAGGCACTTGGACTTCAAGTTCTCCTTTCCCTCTTCATCCTATCCAGCCATCCTTCTGGAAGGAAGAGAGATGGATGGGAGGATGGGGGCAACACAAAGAGAAAATGGTTCGGAGGCTGAGCACCTTTTTTATTAATAGGTGTAATAAATAAATAAATACATACATGAACAGAAGCCTGGGCTCCTCCTCCCACTTCTGATGACCAGGCACTGGCCACAGCCTATTTACAGCTGGGGGGGTTGGGGATTGGCCCCAATACTATTTATTACCCATCCTCACCACCACCTGCGCTCGGGAGCTCTGCAAATGGCCTTCTGGGCCACCTTCCTCCATAGGACTGGCCCTCCATAGGGACAGGAAGGGCTGGCCCAGAGGGGCAGGGGAAATCCTGGCAGCCCAGTGTTGCATCCCTCCTTTCTTGGGTGGAGGTCTGGCCGAGGTCACTGGGACAGTTAAAGGGGAGAATTAACACTGAGCACAGGGAGCAGGTGCCAGCACAGGGATATGTGGCCCCCAGCTCTCAGCCTACTCTTTGTGGCCAAGCCAGAGGGCTTGGGAAAGGCTCTCAGGCTCCAAATCTAGGGGTTATGAGGGTCCCTGAGGCCACCAACATGCACAGGGCCTCAGTTTTGGCTGCTTCCAGGGGTAGGACTTGGAATTGGGGTCAATGTCACATAGGCCAGAGGCACCAGGCCAGAGTCAGGGCCACGGCTGCAGCGCAGCCAGTCTCCTCCAGCGGGCCCCAGTACCCGTAGGATATCTCCCTTGCGGAAGCTCAGCTGTCCGGGGCCTGTGGCAAGATGGTGGCACAATGCCTGCACCTCACTGGGGAAACAACAAATGAAGATCAGAGAAACCCCATCAAAAACCAAACCCAGCCCCGCAATCCCTCCATGTCCCCAGACTTACCACAGAGGATTGGAGGGCAGGGATGGAGAGTGTGGCTCCTTTAAGTGCTCTTTGGGCTCCAGCTCCCGGCGGGCATTCATTGTCTGTGCTACTAGTTGGAACATGGACTTGTCCAGGCTCAGCCAGTCTGAGGGGAGCCTAGGAGAAAGCAGCTGGGCTCTGGCTCTGCCCATGCCCTGGCTTGGATCAGGCTCCCCACTCCCTCTGTCCTTAACCTAGGCAGGCTCTCACCTGTTTGTGGGCCGGACCTCCCGCTGAGCTTTTCGGGAGCCAAAGAGGTGTCCCCACTTGATGCCCCCAGGTGAAGGGTCTGAGGACCCATCTTCATTCTCTGCTGGTGGGGCAGCGGGGCCCTCCCTCTCCCGATTGGGCCTCAGCTCAGCCAGCACAGAATCAGGGGGGCTCCCCATCCAGAATGGCCAGCCCCTCTCCCGGCCAACTGCCTCCTCTGGGGCAGGGCAGGCTTCAGCCCCCTCCACTACTCCCTCTCGGGGTGGTGGAGCCTGGGGAGGCACCCCGCCTCGCTCCCCTTTCTTTTTCTCACTGCTACTGTTGCTGCTGCTATTGCTGCTGCCACGAGGGAACCTAGATCCCTCAGTGGAGCCATCGATGTAGACCTGGGAGCTCTGCATGAGCTGGTACCACCAGCTGGCCTGCCCACTTCGGGCCCACCTGCCACGTCCTGAGTCCCCAGCTGCTTCTGCCATCTCTTCCTTTTCCTCTTCCTCTTCTTCACCTTCTGGGGCACCCACACCCTTCACCCGCTCCCCATGGGCTTCCCTGTCCGTGTCGCCAGGGCCCTCCTGGCCCCGGGACCGGGCCAACTGCAGTGTTGAGTGGGCAGACAGCAGCAGGTCCTGGGACACCCGCAGCAGTTCCTTCTGTTGCCGCTGCTGCTGCCCACTTTGCAGCAGCCGGTGCTGGAACAGCAAGTCGAGGCTGAAGGGCAGCAGGGCCAAGGGCTGTAGCAGCAGCAGCAGCTCCTCGAAGAGGCCAGGGCACACAGTGTGAGCTGCACTGAGGAAGCCCCAGGGCTGGTAATGGGTTTGAATGATATCTAGGGAGAAAAAGAGAAAGACTAATCCACACAGAGAAGCAGAGCCTGGCCTGAGTGGGACTTTGAAAGACGAGCTGGGTAGAGCCACTGTGTTCTACTGCACTGGGGCTGTACCAGGCAACTCAGATGCACAGCCATGTAGTGACACCTCCCATGATTGTATAGTGCCTTAACTCCACACCCCCAGGGTGGTTTTGGATTTAGTGGAGAGAGAGGTGTTGGGGTTCCTGGCCACTCTGACTTCCAGATTGCTTGAATATCATGCTGATTCCAGGCAGAAGTAGGGGAAGGCCTTGGGAAGGAGCTCAAAGCTCTGAGGATGAAAACTCATGTGGTCCCCCTCCCCACCTCTAGCATCTGAACAGACAGCTCTTTCTCCCTCCTTTGAGCTTCTGAGGTCTGGCCTTTATTGAGTTTGTGAGACAGAGCAGGGTTCTGGGCATTACCTTCATGGTTATAGAGGTGATTAAACCAGAACTCCAGGGACCGGATGCTGCAGGGAAACAGTGAAATGAGTAGAGTCTTATTATACATATAGCCAGATGATAAGGTACAAAGGAGATGGACACAGGGGGTCAGACACAGGGAGGAAGTATCAGTGAATGGCTTCCTTCTATGGTAGGGATGCTTCCTGGTTCATTTCATGTAGTATAGTTTCAGAAAATCAGTGGGGATATGGAGAAGGTGGATTCATGAACCAATCACTTCTTCCTAGAATGGAGTCAGCAGTAGACCCAAAGGAGTCCAGGGAAGCTACTGAGTGAAAGTATAGCTGGCTCAGGGCCAGAGGGATTGACCTGGGCCTATATTGAGAAAGAATAAGACTACAATGTGGGTCCCAAGGTGGGTTTAGGGTCAGGCAGGATTTGGAAGCCATGCTGGAATTGAGAGGATCAGGGTTTACAAGGTCAAGAGAAATTCAGAAACCCAACTAATTTCCAAATAAGCCAGATTATATATTTGTAAAAGCAAAAACCATGTTGGTGATCAGTGTTAGAGGGTCATGGTGCAGTGGGAAAGCAGTGATTTACTGAGGGGTGGTAGGTAGGTGGGGACAAAGTGAGGCTGAGCCCTGGCTGCAGATCCT
>CAUYON010204931.1:0-20187 GCA_963573935.1 Arctocebus calabarensis | reverse complement strand
TTGGCTATTTGAGGTTTTTTTCTGGTTCCATATAAAACAAAGTATTATTTTTTTGAGATCTCTAAAATATGACAATGGAGCTTTAATAGGAATTGCATTAAAATTGTATATTGCTTTGGGTAGTATAGACATTTTAACAATGTTGATTTTTCCCAACCATGAGCATGGCATATTTTTCCATTTGTTGACATGTTCAGCTATTTCTTTTCTTAGAGTTTCATAGTTCTCTTTATAGAGATCTTTCACATCCTTTGTTAGATAAACTCCCAAATATTTCATCTTCTTTGACACTACTGTGAAAGGAATAAAGTCTTTTACTGTTTTTTCAGCTTTGTTGTTGTTAGTGTGTATAAAAGCTACTGATTTATGAGTATTAATTTTGTAGCCTGATACACTGTTATATTCCTGATCACTTCTAAAAGTTTCGTAGTCAAGTCCCTGGTATTTACCAGATATACAATCATATCATCTGCAAAGAGTAAAAGTTTAATTTCTTCTGACCCTATGTAGATATCCTTGATCACCTTTTCTTTCCTAATTGTAATGGCTAAACCTTCCATTACAATGTTAAAGAGCAATGGAGACAATGGACAGCCTTGCCTGGTTCCTGAATAACTGCAGATCTCTCTGCTCAAACCTTTCAAGCTATTAGTTGTTTTTTAAAAATCCCATAGTAAAGTGAGTATGGGAGTGGAAGCATTGTTTAGTTCTTACTTCACCCAAATTGCATAAAGAATAAATTTAGCTGAATAATATCACAAACGCATGTTTTTTATTTATTATTATGTACATATTTTGTGAGACAGAGTCTCACTCTATCACTCTAGCAGAGGGCTGTGGGGTCATAATAGCTCACAGTAACCTCAGTCTCTTGGGCTCAAATGATTCTCTTGCCTCAGCCTCCTGCATAGTTGGAACTACAGGCACCTGCCACTACACCTAGCTAGATTTTCTATTTTTGGTAGCACGTGGCCTTAGTTTTTCTACTTTTAATAGAAATGGGGTCTTGCTTTCTTGCTCAGACTAGTCTTGAACTCCTGAGCTCAAGCAATCCTCCTGCCTCAGCCTGCCAGAATGCTAGGATTATAGACATGAGCCATTGTGCCCTAAAAAATGCTTTTTAAAAGAAAATTTTTGATGAGGGTAGAATGAAATGAAGGGAGAGTTTGTAATGCATTAGATCTTTAGTGCTTGGGAAGGCTTTTGTAATTGTTCAGGATTTTGTCACTTTTTCCCTGATTTGTTCCCATCTTTTTTGCATTTTCTTCTGAGGCAGAAGCATTTTGTCCTGTGCCTAGGGTCTGCCCTTAAGTTGTTCCTGAAATTTAGGTTCCTGATTTATCACTTTATTTGGCATCTCCCATGCCTAACAGAGCAAGGCTTCACTAAGCCACTTGGTAAATATTGTCTGATGACTCAGTTTTAAAATCTTTCTATTTTCATGCTTTCTATTCTTCTGTTAAGAAATAAAAAAAACAGGCTCAGTGCCTGTGGCTCAACGGGTTAAGGTGCCAGCCATGTACACCTGAGCTGGTGGGTTCAAATCCAGCCCGGGCCCGCCAAACAATAATGACGGCTGCAACCAAAAAAGACCGGGTGTTGTGGCGGGCGCCTGTAGTCCCAGCTACTTGGGAGGCGGAGGCAGGAGACTTGCTTGAGCCCAGGAATTGGAGGTTGCTGTGAGCTATGATGCCATGATGAAAAAAAAAGAAGAAGAAAGAAATAAAAAAACAAGTGGCTTATGTTGTAAATTGTATAAACTAGAAATTCTGTGATGTGTATTTTTTATTTCAGGTTAATATGAGGATATAGATGATTAGGTTACATTGTTTGCATTTGCTAGGTAAAGTTCATGTTGTAGTTGAGTCCTTTACCCAGGGGGTGTGCTGTGCACCACTACATTATGTCTATTAAGTGAAAGTTTACCAATCTCCCTCCTCCCCTCTCATCTTTTCCTTCTTCCCCCACTTGAATATAATTCTAGTTTTCTCTCTCTGGGAGTGTAGTTATTTCTCTATTGGTCTCATATTAGTATTGAATACATTGGATATTTGCTCTTCCATTCTTGTGATACTTTACTAAGAAGAATGTTCTTCAACTCCCTCTAGACTAATGCAAAAGTCATAAATTCTCCATCTTTTTTATCGCTAATAGTACTCCATGGTGTACATATACCATAGTTTATTAATCCATTCCTGGGTTGGTGGGCACTTGGGTTCATTCCATGTCTTGGCAATTATGAATTGAATTGTAATGAACATTCTTGTGCAAATGTCCTTAAGGTAAAATGACTATTTTTCTTCTGTGTAGATACCTAGTAATGTGATTATGAGATCAAATGGAAGGTCTTTTAGCTCTCTGAGAATTCTCCATCCTCCCTTCCAAAGGGGCTATATTACTTTGTAATCCTACCAACAGTGTAAAAGTGTTCCCTTCTCTCCACACTCATGAAAGCATCTGCAGCTTTGGGACGTTGTGATGTGGGCTATTCTCACTGGGGTTAGGTGATATGTCAGGATAGTTTTGATTTGCATTTCTCTGATGATTATGGATGAACAGAAATTTTTCATGTGTTTATTGGTCTTCTTTGTGTCTCTTGCCCACTTATAAATGGGGCTGTTTGATCTTCTCTTGTTGATTAATTTGAGTTCTCTGTCAGAGACATAGCATGTAAATATCTTTTCCCATTCTGAAGGCTGTCTGTTTGCTTTACTTGTGGTCCTCTTCACTGTGTGGAAGCTTTTTAGCTTAATTAAGTCCCATTGATTTATTTTTGCTGTTGCTCCAATTGCCAAGGGTGGGGTGTCTTCTTCATAAATTCTTTTTCCAGGCTGATATTGTCAAGAGTTTTCCACACTTTCTTCTAGAATTTTTATAATTTCACATCTTAAATTTGAATCTTTTATTCATCGTGAGTCAATTTTTGTAAGTAGTTAGAGGTGCAGGTCCAGTTTCAGCCTTTTACATGTGGCTAACCAGTTATCCCATTTATTGAATAGGGATTTTTTTCTAGTTATGCTTTTGTTTGGTTTATCAAAGATCAAATGACACTATGTGGCTGTTTTCATCTCTGTGTTCTCTATTCTGTTCCATACATCTATACGTCTAATTTTGTGCCAGTACCATGCTGTCTTGATCCCTGTAGACTTGCAGTAAAACCTGAAGTACAACCTGAAGTCTGGTAATATGAGGCCTCCAGATCTGTTTTGTTATATGGATTTTCTTGAGTGCCAGGTGTAATCAGGGATGACCATTTCTTCCATGTGTGAATGAAAGTCTTATAGCTACTGATCTTGCCATCTCCACCTTGAGTCCCTACATGCATCCCCACCTTACTTCCCTGTTCTTCAGTAAGTTCTTTGCTGGTATTCTAGCTCATGGAGCAGCACAGTGACTCCTATGCCATGGAAGGGAACTGCGCTCTGCCTATCACTTCTTAGTGCAAGAGAGAGTATAGATTTCCTATTTGGAAATTCCTGCATTATCCAGTAAGTGTCATCAAGGCATGGCCATATTTTTGGGCCACCTTGGTGGTACCATTGGTGCAAATGCTAGAAAATTGTGAATTTACTCTGAGATTTACTCCATGGTTTCAGGAAGTCGGGTTCTTTCTATATTGTTGCTCTGAATTCTCATTTCTTGGCTTCTGCCTCACATTCCAGGATGTCTGCTGAAGCTCCAGTCTCTATGACTACATATCAGCCCACAAAGAAAAGGGTGGGGGGAGCCACACACACTCTGACCTTCCGAGACCATCCTGGAAGCCACAAACATCTATACTTACAGTCTACTGGTTGGAGTTTAACTAGCTGAATTAGTAAGTGGAAATATAGTCTTTCAAAATAAATTTAAAATTTAAATTTAATTTAAAAAAATTATTTATTTTTATATTGACATATAAAATAGCAAGTATTTATCCTGTACATACAACAAGACATTTTGAAGTATGATATATTGTGGAGTGGTTAAATCTAGCCAATGCATCAGCTCACATAGTATCATTTTTGTGATGCAAATGCTTAACATCCACACTTTCTCTCAGCATTTTTCAAGAAAACATTCTATCATCAGGCACAGAACTATTTCTTTATCCCAGGCAATATCTGCTTGGTTGAAATTGCTCTATAATGAAGAAGATGAAACAGGATATTAGGAGGCAACTTGCTTAATAAGGGATGAGTATCTCCTTGTCAATTTTTAAAACTTTCCCACCTGTTTCATGAGCATGAGGCTATAAGCATCAGTAGTTGCACATTATAGCTTTTTCCCCTGTGTGCAGAGGGAGTGTGGGATGGGGAGTAGAGGTGAGGGAAGCTTGCTCTGGAGTCAGATGATGGAACGTGTTGTGAGACCATGGCTCCTCATGATCCTTTGCAGGTTACTCATCCCCTTTGTGAATGCAGTGTTTGAGTGGAATGCACTTACCTCAGCTCTGCTCGAGTTTGATCAAAGATCAATGTAGAGAAAATTAATTCAGTTGGAGGAAAAAGGATGCAGATTGGACTTTAAAGATAGATTTGTTGTCTTTGAAGACTTTGGGGCATACCTTAAGGTAATTGAACATGATTTTGTTGTCACTTGTCTTACTTGTTGCTTTATGTAAGCTCAGACTTGGGAAGATAGAAGTATGGTCTAGCTTAGAGGTTCAAGACCTAGTTGAGGAATTGTCCCTTCCTCTTTGCTTGCCATCTTCATTTTTTGCCTTCCTGCCTGTCTTTTCTCTCTTTCATCATTTCTTTGATATTTATGGAGGCACTGAAATGTGCCAGATGTGGTGTTAGGCACTGCTAGACTTTTTTTTTTTTTAGACAGTCTCACTTTGTTGCCCTTGGTAGCTCACAGCAACCCCAAATTCTTGAGCTCAAGTGATCTTCTCTTCTCAGCCTCTCGAGTAGCTGGGACTACAGGGACCCGCCACAACACCCTGCTATTTTTAGAGATGGGGTCTCACTCTGTCTCATGCTGGTCTTGAACACCTGAGGTCAAGTAATCCACCTGTCTCAGGTTCCCAGAGTGCTAGGACTACAGGCATGAGCCACCTCACCCTGCCCCTGGACACATTTTTTTTTAAAAGATTTTTCATTTGTGAACAAAGCAATATAGACTCCCTGCTCTTATGGGGGTTCTAGTCTCATGAGGAGATTGTTTTAATAGAAAAAGTAAGGGCTAGGAAAGAAACAGGGCAGATGCAGAGGGACCTACCTGTGAAGGCTTCCTTAGAGAGAGAATACCTGATGGAAGGCTATGTGGATGTGCAGGAGTTAACTCAGCACAGGGGAGTATGCAGCATCCTAAGTAGGGAAAAAGCTCAGTAATAACCTGGAGGCAGAAGGGAGTGGGGAAGAGAATTAAGGAGGAGAATGAAATGAGGTCAAAGAGGCATTTTAGGCAATGAAAGAGATTATTTGTTTTATTCCAAAAATGTTCATGTAGTTATTATTCAACATTTAACAAATGCTTTCTATGTGTCAAATGCAAGGACTAATACACCTACCCTTGTGGAGTTAATTTTCTAGTAGGAGGAGGCAGAAACCAAACAATATAAATGACTAACACCATATCCTTGTTAGATGGTGATGCATGGTGAGAGAAATGGGAATATAAGAGGGATATAAGAGGAGGTCAAAGGGTAGGATTGGTGCATGTGTTTAGATCTGTGATTAGAGATCCTTTGGCTACGTCTTGCAAATTAAGCTGTGGATGTACAGGTGGGCATAGGGCAAGAAAGCAGAAAGGAAGGACTGTGGAGAATTTCCTGCATCATCCAGGTAGGGGTTGCCACATTTTTGGGCTGCTGCATTTTTGGTGACAGCAGTGGTAACTACCCAGAGGTTGCTTCATGGAGAGGTAAGGCAGGACATGGGGAGGGACTGGATGTGGGTAGCATGGAGACCCACTGACCTTGTGTCATGCTCCCTCAGTTACCAGCCCTGGAAGAGGCTCAGGCTTGAAGGTGAAACATTATGACTTTGTTTCCTGGCAGGGTGAATTTGAGGTGCCTTTGAAACATCTAGTGGGTATCTAAAGGAAGAATTGGATTTGTGGTGAGGAGCTTGGAAGAGGTGCTGACTGGTCCATAAATATGGACAACTGATTTTGGCATCAGGTAGTAACTGAAGCCAGGGCCAGGAGGAGGGGTGACTAGAGTGTGGGCTGAGAAGAGAAGAATCTAGTATGAGGTTTTGAGGATCTACATCAATTAATGAGAAGCAGTGGACTGTAAGTAGGAGGAAAACCAGGAACATGGTGTTACCACTGAGGGAAGAAGGATTTTCAAGAAGGAGGAGCTAGAAAGAGGACCAACATTTTGTGATAAGGTAAGAACATGTTCTTGGATTTATCTGATAGGCTCTGTGTGCCAGGCAAACCTCTAGGAACTGAGAATGCAGCAGTAGGGAGGATAGCCTGTGCTCTCCTGGACTGAAAGAGGAGGAGTGCTCAAAGAGAAGATGGGGAAATTGCCAGAGTTCAAGGGCTTTGTGGGCCCTTTGGCTTTTACTAGGGAAAAAGGGAAGGGAAGTCTTGAGCACTCAGCCACACAGAGATAGTGGGTACGCCTGCAATATACAGGGGATAGCTGGAGGAAAAGCCTACAAGGAGTTTGTGGAGATGGGGTCTGGGGATGAGAAGTGGAATCAGACCATCTGGATACCTCTCTGAAGGAGAAGGGTGGTGACAGGGGCAGGGGGGCTGCTCCTTTCACTTCTCTGCATGGAGACTTGGCACTTGACTTCTCATTCCCAAAGGAAATCCTAAAACAGGATCCTGGAACCATAGACGTATCCTGCATATGAAAAGTCTTCGGAAACAGACTCCCTTCCTTCTGCCCCAAAGCATATGCTAAGCTAAGAGCTCAGGTGTGTGTCCCCAAGCCTTTCTCCTAGCACTGGGCATCCCCCACCTTGCCTCACACCTTCCTATCACCTTCTTCATTGCCCCTACCATTTCCTTGTTCCTGAGGCTGTAGATGACAGGATTAAGCAAGGGTGTGAGAACAGTGTAGAAGACAGAAACTACATCATCCTGCCCAGGAGAGTGGTAGGATGCAGGTAACATGTACGTGTAGACGAGGGGCCCATAGAAGAGGTTGACAACCATCAAATGGGAAGAGCAGGTGGCAAGGGCCTTCCGACGTCCTTCCATGGAGTGCATCTGGAGCACAGCCACCAGGATGAGGGCATAGGAAGTGGTGATGAAGGCAATGGGCACCAGGAGGACCACCACACCTGTCACAAACAGCACCTGCTTATAGGCTTCTGTGTCTTCACAGGCCAGCTTCAGCAGTGAGGGCACTTCACAGAAGAAGTGGGCAATCTTCCGTGAGCCACAGTAGGAGAACTTCAGGGTCAGAGAGGTCTGGATGGAGGCATTGAGGGATCCTCCCAGCCAGGCGGCCACAACCATGAACAGACAGACCTGACGCCTCATGAGCACTGGGTAGTGCAGAGGGCTACAGATAGCTACGTAGCGGTCATAGGCCATGAGTGCCAGCAGGAGACACTCTGCGGCTCCCAGGAACATGAAGAAAAACATTTGTGCCCCACACCCCCTGAATGAGATGCTTGTCCAGCCAAAGAGGAAGGCCACTATCATCTTAGGGACAGTGACTGAGGTGAAGAATATGTCCAGAAAGGACAGCTGACTGAGAAGGAAGTACATGGGTGTGTGGAGCCGGGCATCAGCCCAGATCAGCAGGACCAAAGCGGTATTGCTGGCTACAGCCAGGATGTAAGCCAATACCACCATGCTGAAGAGGAACAGGTGCATCTGGCTGTCATTAAAAAGGCTGGTGAGGACAAAGCCATCGGCGGAGTGGTTCCAGTGCCCTCTGCCTGCTTCCTGCTGGGTCCCACTGTTGGGAGGAAAGTGAAGCAGCTCATCAAGGGCTTAGAAATATTCACTCAGAGACAACACAGGAAAGTGATATGTGAAGACAGCTGGGAAAGCAGTGAGGGAGGCTGGTGAAGGGGTAGCAGAAGTTCTTTATAATGTTCTTGCAAATTTTTGTAGGGCCAGCATTATTTCACCATGACAAGATTTTAGAAAAAACACAGTGTTTATCCAAAACAGAGCTCAGAGGGAAAGTTTTGGTCAAAATGCATATGATAGGAAAGAGGCAAGACTAAAAATCACTGATATAAGTTTCCATCTCAAAAAGCTAGAAAAAGAACCATAGCACATTGCTCTATGTTGTGTAAAAAAATGCATATTTAGCAATATTTCTGAAACTCAAATAGAGAAAAATAAAACAAAAAGCCCTCATTTACTCTCATGCCTGACTTGCAGTCCAGATCCACAAGCACATGAATTCTGTGGCCCATAGTCCTCACTTGGCAACTGTGTGAAATTTTTGTTAGAAATAGCCTGTGGTTGGTAGGGTGGGTTATCAGCTAGTGGAGCTGCATCAACATTATAGCTCTCTCATCACCTTGGCCCTCAGGAATCCTATACCTTCACCTTGTGCTCAGGCACAGTCATTGCTCTTAAAGACTTTTGATGCTGTGTTCTCCTCATCCTCACACTGCCTTTCTCTTACCTTTATTTCAATAGTTCTCTGATACTTGAGACTTAGTTAAGAAGGTTTATTATAAACTCTTTGATAAAGATGGGGTCTCACTATAAATGTAAAACTATGACTCCCTGTCAGGAATAGGTTAGACAGACTTACTACTTTCCCTTGGGAGCTATTTGGAGCCCTAAGGTCCTCCCTTTTCAAATTACATTTATTTCAGTAAAATCAAATCTCAAGGAATTACAAATTAAGTTATGATGGAAAGAAATCACTCAAAGGTAGTTTTAGGAGGTGTGGTGTGGGGCAAGTGAGAATCAATTATGTCCTAAAGGATGAGGCCCTCTGAAAGCCCAAGAGACCCACTCTACAGACAAATACCCCTGAGACCTTCTGGAACCCCGGTCCCAGCATCTGGGGTCCCAGGCAATGCCTTGAATTCTGGCTTCTATTTCTGGGCTTGAGTCTGATAGCAAATGACTTTAATGGCGTGATTAAAGGGGAATCGCATGAACTTCCCAATGTTCTATTAAGGAGTTGAAGATATGCAAGGATGCTAAAGCTGATGGCATCACCCAGTCACTGGGGCAGGGTGAAAGGGGCAGCCAAGGGTCTCAGAGGCCCAGTATGTTAGGGATGTGACAGGACTGAGCACTCTCTATGGGTGATTTGTAGTTTCTGTCTTCCTAAATTTATTGTTGGGAGTAGGTGTGAGGGCCTGTGCTTCTCAAAGCTTCCAGGCTGCTCTGATGTGTGATCTGGCTTCAAACCCACTGTCTAGTCTACTGCCCACATCTTATTATCTTATGGTTGGAGGAGCAAAGTAGCTTAGAAGCTGGGACTTGTCCAAGGCCCCATATTTAGAAAGCAGGGAGCTGTACCAGGAAGTAGCTTTCCTTGGTGGTTGTCCTGGCTTTCCTGCTATGCCAAGGCCCCTCTTACCCACAGCCTTAGACTCTGCCCTTCTGAAGCTGCTCATGTTGGGCATGCAGATCTATATTAGACATGTTTCAAAGCACAGCAGGGCTCACTTCAAAAGCCTTTCCCTGGAGCTGAGCACAGTAATTAGCATGGTTAAATTCAAACTTTTGAGACATGTCTTTGTGTGTAGATTAGACACACTCCATTTATTTTCTATATTTTATGATGCTTTGATATCCTGAGGTCTTTTGGACCAGGGGAGGGTCTGTACTCCCTAATTTGTTAGCAAATTCCCAGAGAAAGTAAGTGACTTGCCTGAGAACATGCCCTTAATGTGCAAACCAGTCAATACCCAAGTCTATCAGGCTCCCACAGTCTGGGACTCTACCCGTCTGCTCTTGATGACACCAGGGGCATGTCCTAGGCACAGAGTCCACCCCTACAGCCCCAAACCCACTGAATCTCTCAAATTATCCAATTCTAAAGATGTTCAGATGTTTAGCCTGACTCTCCTGTTCCTTTCCAGAACCTTAGCTCCTTCCACTTCTCCACTGGCTCTGTGTGGCAAGTATGCTCCCTTTCTTGGGAGACTGTGAGTAATAGTCAAGCCCAGAAATAGAAGCCAGTTTTTCAATGGAAATCATCTCCTGATCTGCTGGCCTTACCATACTTAAATAAAAACAAAGTTTCACGTATTTTTAAAAACTTTCCTCTAAAGAGAATTTTCTCCCATTGTCCCTATTTTGACATCTTTTAGGCACAAGATGACATCTTTTGACATCTTGCTTGGTTTCTCAAATGTCTCAGAATTCCTATATTTTACAGCTCAAGGACCCTAGTCTGATAGCTTTGTTTTATTGGTGAGCAGTGTAAGCCTTGGTCAAAAACCTGTTTTATTTATTTATTTTTGGTAAGAGATCCTTGACATTCTAGCCAGATTCAAAATCCACGAAATCATTTTAAAGCAGAATTTCTCAGCCTAACTGCCGTATGCACTGGAAGTTATTTGTTACAGCAGCACTCCAGGACTGCTAGGAGTAGTTATCTCCAGATATTGCCACCTGTCTCCAATAGGACACGATCACCATAAGTTTAGAACCTCGACAGGAGAGCCCCATCATCAGTTACCTTTCTTTTCCTTCTGTGAATTAAAATCTTAAGCCACCTAGTCAACTGAACGGACCCCCTTGTGGTTAAGGGGACCCCAGAAATACATTAAAGCTGAGATGCTGGCCATGGAAAGGGAGGTCAGACATGCCTCATCATACCCCTTCACTTCTTGGCGATGTCCCTGGTAACTCACTGACAGGCCTAAGGCTATGCAAAGACAAAGCTTAAACCATAGCTGCAGGTCCTCAATTTGTACAACAGATCTTGTGAGTTTGGGTACATGTCTGTTGGTTTGTCTCTGATTAATAGACTTTCTTATCATAGCTTAAAACATCCAAGCCTTTAGATAAAGGTTTGTATTTTTAACTAATTACAAACCAAAGAGTCTTTAAACTCACCTATAACCCATAATCCCTACTTCTAGGTGTCCTGTCTTTTCAGACAAACCAATGTATACCTTCCACATATTGATTTATGACTTTATATGTAACTTTATATAATATATAAATCCAAAGTGTAACACAACCCCAGTAAGACCACTTGCTCAAGGCTTGTTGGGCATGACCAGGCCATGATCGCTCATACTTGGCTCAGAATAAGTCTAACTACAGAGTTTAAGTTCTTTTCCATTGATACTTTCCTTCCCTCCCACCAAGGCAGATGAAAAAGGGTAGGGGCTCACATGATTAACACATGTAATAATTCAACTCTGGCTTGGCTGCATGTCCTTTGCTGGGTTTATCCAGTTTGAAGTCCTGGGATTAAGTGCCTCATCTCTGGTCTGGCTGTTGGGTTCAAGCTCCAGCCTGACTGTTTCTCAACCTTGTGGCTTAGACAAGCCATTCAGCCTCTGGTTCCTCATTTCCAAAAGGCATTTGGACTATTGGGAGCATTAATTAAGTGGTTGTGTATGAAGACTGCTAGGGACAGAGTTTGGCATGAGAAATGTGACATTTAAGTGTCAGCTGCTCCTAATGTCAGTACTCTTACCACTTGTATAACTTAAAGCTTCTGCTTACCTCTCTATACAATGGGGTTCTCATGCCCACTTCTCAAAGTTATTATAAGAAAAACAGTAAAGTCCTGCCTTTTCCATAGCAGGTATGCAATACGTGTCAGAGTTCTTCCTTTCTCCACCTAAACAAATTCATTTTGCAAAATAATCATAGAATTAGTATTTGTACTCACCTGCAAAGAGCTCATAGGCACTCCCAGTCAGAGATCTCCTTTACACATGTTTTGTCTCCTGAACCCTTGAAGGGGGTATGTTTGTTGAGATTTGAGGAGTCCCCTACTGCAGACTGGAGCTCTCTACTTAGATAGATTGCGAATTACTTGTGACCTGAGACTTCATCCTTCTTTCTATTCTATGTCACCATGGAGCATGGTTCACAGTGACCCTTTGTCAGTGCTTGTGGACCAGAGTGGTGTGTATGATGAGTAGATGAAAACATGCTTGCCCATGAAAACACTACCAATCTCCATTGCTGCCCTCCACCCTGACTGTCCGAAGTCAATACCCCTTCTGGGGACTGCATGGGAGAATGAGCTCCCAGGAATGCCTCCTCTGTTGTCCTGGCAGTGTTGATTTTTCTTCTTGTAGCAGTTTCTCAACATTGCAATGTGTGCAGCATGTGTGTGTGCTTGTCTGTATGCCGCATGTCTACGTGTGCACATATCTCAGAATAATATTTAGGGAGACTCATTTTCATTCACGCTGCTCCCCAAAGGAAGAGGATACATTTTTTTCTGTTCTTATTGCTTCCAAAATGCCTAGATCAGAAATGTCACAGAACAGGCATGGAAGAACCACTAGAATTAATGAAAACAGGAATCCTGAATGCAAGTGACACATTTTGTTTTGTGGGCTGTATCTAGCTCAAGTCTCTTATTTGAATTTCCTTATGTTTTTTCTGTACTGATTTGATTATTTTTATTCCTTTACAGTTTTATAGATTAATTTTTGTTTCCGTAAAGTCTTGGTCTTTAGTGTGCAAGATATATAACACATGGAGAGGGGCATGATGTGGTTATAAGCTTTGTTTGGGACTGTGTGCATAGTAGTCAAACAATAAATTATATCTCATCATTTGAGAAATATAACCAAACTCCCAGATTGTCAGAGATTTTAGATGTTGGAAAGTCTCACAGAAGAGAAGTCTTGGAATTGCCTTTCTGTGACTTCCTTGATAAACCTGTTGTCAATTCGGGGACTGCATGCATGGGGGTAAGGAGGTTAAATCATTTCCCGTCTCCCATACCTTTCTGCTACTCTCACCTCATTTCATCCTCATCCACGGTTTCCATCAGGAGTCTTGGTCTCTTGTTGATCTTTTTCTTTCTTCCATGTACTTCCTTGACTATAGGCTGTGGCTCAGAAACTGGGGCAAGTCCCCTTGGGATTCCACATGGAGAGCTGTGAAACCTGAGGCTTGGAGTTTGTTTCCTTTCCCACAGGGCACCCCTAAGAGCTCTCCACTTTCCTCTCCAAGCCCTTTCTTCCAACTTTAGATTGCTGTGACTACAAAGCTTTTCAGATCGGATTTGTCCCACATCACTGCAGAGGGTTAAGGTTAGCACATATGATTCAGCATTCCAACTGAGACTTACAACAAGTGTGTGCTGGGAGAATACAAATTGCTTAGCCCAAACCTTCTTACCACATATGAAGTAATGGTGTTTAGAACAAAGGTCCCCAGATCTGTCTGCACATTAGAATGATGTCACTCCCAGAAATAGTGATTTAATTGGTCTGGGATCTAGCCTGCTCTTTGGAAGGTTTAAAGATTTTTAATTGATTCTAATCTGCAGACAAATCTGGGAATCCCTGAATTAGGAATTTCACAGACAGGAATTACAGATATGCCAATAGCTGGCACCCCTGGGGCTCCTTAAGCCAAAATGTGGTCTCTGGATCAGCAGCGTAGGCCACTTGTTTAAAGTGCAAATTGGCAGGCTCCACCTGGAGTTGTGGAGTCAGAAGCTCTAGACGGAGCTCAGAGGTGATGTGATCCAATGTCCTCAACCCGAGCTGATCTTCCTCTCAGGGGACATTTGTCAACATCTGAAGACACTTTTTGTTGTCACAAGCGACAATGGCATCAGGTGGAAAGAGGCATCAGGATAGTTAGCATCCTGCACTGAATGAAACATGCCCTCACAAGGAAGAATTAGCCAACTCCAGGTGTTACCAGTGCTATAATCAAGGACACCTACTCTTGATCTGCCTGTTTCCTGTGGTGCATTTGGTTTTGCCAAAGGAACGGCAGAGGGGAGGGTTCCAAATCATTCTGACCCAAAGCCAGTACTGTTTTTACCACATTCCAACTCCTCCCTGAAATCTCACATCTGCAAAACTGGTGAGTGCCTGGTCATCAAGAAGCAGTCTGATTAAAATAATTACTCAAATAAGTTCCATTTAGTGGACCTTTTTTAACCCCATACCATATAATTTATAAACTTTGCACAGATAAAACCTAGATGAACACATCTGAAAAAGGGCATTTATACCAACAAGATAAAGAAGGTGAAGAGTGACTGACCACACTCTTAGCTTTTGTCTCTCCTTCCCGTTAAGGAAGCACTTGAACAAAGGCCCTGTGGGTAGTGAATATAAAGTGAGATGGGTTTACTAGGACAAGGTCATCCAGCCAGACTGAGGAAGATATGGCTCTTCATCCTCTTAGGATTCCTCACTAATGTGGGTGGAGTGATCCTTACTTGTGTGGAAACCGAGGGTCTTTAGTTGTCCAGGATAAATTTTCCAAAACTGAAAGCTGGAGATCTCTCCCTGCCAGCCTGTAAGTGTTTTGTGCAAGCAATTAAGTAACTGTAGAAAAACTCAATAGCAATTTTAATGAATTCTAATTGAGAACAAGCCTCAAGGTCTGAGCTAAGCTTCTGATGTCTAGGTGGGTGGGGACTCCTCTAAAAATCCCACTCAGGCTTCCTCCACAGTAAGGCATCCTCTCCAGGGGCCTGGCCTCCAGGCTATTGTTCTAAACTATTCTGTACACAACATTCTCTGGGGCAGGCTTGGAGGGAGACAGGGAGATCAACATGGTAGCATCTCGGCCTCTGGGGGAAACTACTTGGCAATTAGTAAATAGAGATATGGAGGTTCTTTCTTCCCTCCTCCCCCTTTCTCTTATAATAAATATCTACTGAAGTTGATTTCAGTTACAGTTTTTTTTTCCCTTGGGCCTATTGTCTTAACGCTTTTTAAAAAAAATTTGAGACAGTCTCACTATGTTGCCCTCAGTAGAGTACTGTGGTGTCACAGCTCACAGCAACCTCAAACTCTTGGGCTTAAGTGATTCTCTTGCTTCAGCCTCCCACATAGCTGGGATTTCAGGCACCCTTCAAAACGCCTGCCTTTTTTTTCCTTACAATTGTCATTATTGTTTAGCAGGCCTGGGCTGGGTTCAAACCCACCAGCATTGGTGTAAGTGGCTGGTGCCGTAACTACTGAGATACAGGCACTGAGCCTGTCCTAATGCATTTTTATTCCTCAGTTCCAAAGAAATCAGAACGGGAAATATACATCTTTCCTCTGTCCCATTTTGTGTTAGCCATGTAGCACATTATCTCATGTTATCTCTATAGTAGGTAATATATCAGTATTATATACAAGAAGAAATAAATATTCAGAAGTACTTAGTGCTCAGGGCCATCTGCCAAACACATGGCAGGTGTGGGATGTGAGCCTGGGTCTAGGTCACTACAAAGCCTGTGTCCTCGCTGGTCTCCCATGTCTACCATGTAGCCCATCAGAACCTTACAGGAAGCTCTGGAATCTTCCTCCTCTTATGCCCAGTATAAAAATAAGCCTCCAGCCACCCTTGGTGCAGATGCCATCTTTGCCCCAGTGGCTCTCTGTCCCCTTTCATTGAACTTGGCCTGAACCTCTCCTGGTCTCGTCTCTGGGTATGACACTGAACCTCTTTTAACTACTGTCAACAGAAAAGAACCCAAGCTCTGTAAAATAATTTAAAGAGGCTTATTCTGAACCAAATATATAAGCCCATGGTTCAAAGGAGCCATGCCCAAGAAGCCTTGAGCAAGTGATTTTAAATATTTCAGGGAGATAGAAATTATACATAAAGTCCCCAAACAATACATAAAAAGCATACAGTGGTTTGGCCTGAACAAGTGGGACATAACAAAGTGGGGGATTGCAGGTTATAGGTGGGTTTAATGATTCTTTGATTTGTAATTGGTTAAAGAAATGAAGCTTTTCTCTGATTTCCATTTGCCTGTATTATAGATGTCCATTCCTTCACCCTGAGTCTCTTTTTATTCTTTGTGATAAGGTGAATTTCTTGTAGTTTTTGTAGGCAACTTGGCCCGAGTTTTTGTATCCAGTCAGCCAACCTGTGCCTCTGTAGAGGACAATTTAAACCTTTCACATTAATTGAGACAATTGATACATGACAGTGTTTTGGGTGTCATGATTTTCAAAGGTCTAGTGCATATTTTAAATCCTTTCACCATTGTGGAAATTAGGTATTGTTTGAAAAATCCTTTTTTTTTATAATGTCATATACACATAGAACATGTATACATTAATGCATTTTATGGGATACAATGTGCTTATTTCATATAGAATTAAGAATACTTACATCACACTGGTTAATATATACCTCATCTCATTTACTTAATTATTGTGTTAAGACATTTATACTCTATACTAATAGATCCAATCTGTACCCTTGCATTATGCACCATAGGTGTGATCCCACCATTCATCATTCCCTCCCCTCCCATCCATCCTCCTCCCTCCTTCATCTTGGGCCATACTTGTGATCAATTCTTCATATGAAAGTGTGAGTGATTGTAAATTGGTTTCATAATAGTACTGAGTACATTGAATTTTTTTCTTCCATTCTTGAGATACTTTACTAAGTAGGATGTGTTCCAGCTCCATCCATGTGAACAAAAAAGAGATAAAAACTCCATCTTTTTTTAAGGCTGCATAGTATTCCATGGTATACATATACCACAATTTATTAATCCATTCCTGGGTCGATGGGCCCTTGGGCTTCTTTCATGACTTGCCTATTATGAATTGAGCTGCAGTGAACAAACTGGTGCAAATAATTTTGTTCTAAAGTGATTTTTGGTCTTTTGGATATACACCTGGTAAAGGAATTGCAGAATCAAATGGCAGGTCAATTTTTAGATCTCTGAGTATTCTCCATACTTCTTTCCAAAAGGGACGTATTAGCTTGCACTCCCACCAGCACTGTAGAAGAGTTCCCTTTGCTCTACATCCATGCTAACATTTGTAGTTTTTGGATTTTGTTATGTGAGCCCCTCTTACGGGAGTTAGATGATATCTCAAAGTGGTTTTGATTTGCATTTCTCTATTGATTAAAGATGATGAGCATTTTTTCATGTGTCTGTAGGCTATGTGCCTATCTTCTTCAGAGAAGCTTCCGTTCAAGTCCCTTGTCCACAATGAAATGGGATTACTTGTTCTTTTATTAATAAGTTTGAGCTCTCTGTGGATTCTGGTTATCAAACCTTTGTCAGAAGCATAACCTGCAAATATCCTCACCCATTCTGGGGGCTATCTGCTTGTTTTACTTACTGTGTTCTTGGCTGTGCAGAAGGTTTTAATTTGATCAGATCCCAGTAATGTATTTTTGGTGTTGCTTCAATTGCCCAGGGGTCCTCCTCATAAAGTATTCCCCCAGGCCAATATCTTCAAGTGTTTCTTCTGCACTTTCTCCAAGAATCTTTATAGTTTCATGTCTTAAGTTTAAATCTTTTATCCAGTGAGAGTTAATTTTTGTTAATGGTGAAAGGTGTGGATCTAGTTTCAGTCTTCTACAAATCACCAGCCAATTCTCCCAACACCATTTGTTAAATAGGGAATCTTTCTTTCTTTCTTTCTTTTTTTTTTTTTTATTAAATCATAGCTGCAAACATTATTGCAATCAAGGGGTACAATGTGCTGGTTTCGTATACAATCTGAAATGTTTTCATCAAACTGTTTAACATAGCCTTCAAGGCATTTTCTTTGTTATTGTATGAAGACGTTTGTATTCTGCATTTGGTAAATTTTGCCTGTACCCTTCTAAGATGCATCATAAGTGTGGCCCCACTAATTATCCTCCCTCCACCCTCTCTCCCCCCTCCCCTGCCCTCCCTTGCCCCTTTCCCCATTTTCTTGTGCTATAGTTGGGTTATAGCTTTCATATGAAACCTATAAATGAACTTCATAGTAGGGCTGAGTACATTGGATACTTTTTCTTCCATTCTTGAGATACTTTGAGAAGAAGAATATGTTCCAGCTCCATCCATGTAAACATGAAAGACGTAAAGTTTCCATCTTTCTTTAAGGCTGCATAGTATTCCATGGTATACATGTACCACAATTTATTGATCCACTCATGGGTCAAAGGGCACTTGGGCTTCTTCCATGACTTAGCAATTATGAATTGGGCTACAATAAACATTCTGGTACAGATGTCTTTGTTATAATGTGATTTTTGGCCTTCTGGGTATATACCCAGTAAAGGAATTATAGGATCTATTTTTAGATCTCTAAGTACTCTCCAAACCTCCTTCCAAAAGGAACACATTAGTGTACATTCCCACCAGCAGTGTAGAAGTGTTCCCTTTTTCTCCACATGCACACCAACATCTCTGGTTTTGGGATTTTGTAATGTGGGCTAATCTAACTGGAGTTAGATGATATTTCAAAGTAGTTTTGATTTACATTTCTCTGATGATTAAGGATGGTGAGCATTTTTTCATGTGTCTGAAGGCCGTGCGCCTGTCTTCTTTAGAGAAGTTTCTCTTCAAGTCTTTTGCCCACCCTGAGAGGGGATCACTTGTTCTTTTCTTGCTAATACAGTTCTCTGTATATTCTGGTTATTAAACATTTGTCAGAGGCATAACCTGCAAATATTGTCTCCCATTCTGAAGGCTGTCTGCCTACTATACTTACTGTATTCTTAGCAGTGCAGAAGCTTTTTAGTTTGATCAGGTCCCAATAGTGTATCTTTGATACTGCTTCAATTGCCTGGGGAGTCCTCCTCATAAAATATTCACCCAAGCTGATGCCTTAAGAGTTTTCCCTGTACTTTCTTCTAAAATTTTGATAGTTTCATGTCTTAAGTTTAAATCTTTAATACAGTGGGAGTCTACCTTAGTTAATGGTGAGAGGTGTGGGTCCAGTTTCAGTCTTCTACAGGTTGCCAGCCAGTTCACCCAGCACCATTTGTTGAATAGGGAGTCTTTTCCCCACTGAATGTTTTTAATTGGCTTGTCAAAGATCAAGTAACAGTAAGTAGCTGGATTCATCTCTTGGTTCTCTATTCTCTTCCAAACATCTATCTCTCTGTTTCTGTGCCATTACCATGCTGTTTTGATCACTATCGATTTATAATACAGTCTCAGGTCTGGTAGTGTGATTCTTCCTCCTTTGTTTTTATTTCTGAGTAATGTCTTGGCTATTTGAGGTTTTTTCTGATTCCATATAAAATGAAGTATTTTTTTTCGAGATCTTTAAAGTATGACAATGGAGCTTTAATAGGAATTGCATTAAAATTATATATTGCTTTGGGTAGTATAGACATTTTAACAATGTGGTTGATTCTTCCCAGCCCTGAGCATGGTATGTTTTTCCATTTGTTAACATTTTCAGCTATTTCTTTTCTTAAAGTTTCATAGTTCTCTTCATAGAGATCTTTCACATCCTTTGTTAGGTAAACTTCCAAATATTTCATCTTCTTTGGCATTACAGTGAAAGGAATAGAGTCCTTGACTGTTTTTTCGGCTTGGCTATTGTTGGTATGTAAAAAGGCTACAGATTTATGGGTGTTGATTTTGTAGCCTGAGACATTGCCATATTCCTTGATCATTTCTAAAAGTTTTGTAGTAGAATCCCTGGTGTTTTCCAGATATGCAATCATATCATCTGCAAAGAGTGAAAGTTTTATCTCTTCTGGCCCTATGTGCATACCCTTGATTGCCTTTTCTTCCCTAATAATTGCAATGGCTAAAACTTCCATTGTGATGTTGAAGAGCAGAGGAGACAATGGGCAACCTTGCCTGGTTCCTGATCTAAATGGAAATGGTTTCAATTTAACTCCATTCAATACTATATTGGCCGTGTGTTTGCTCTAGATGGTCTCTATCAGTTTAAGAAATGTCTCTTCAATATAATTTTTTTAAAGTGTTCTGATTATGAAAGGATGCTGGATATATTGTCAAATGCTTTTTCTGCATCAATTGAGAGAATCATATGGTCTTTATTTTTTAATTTGTTTATGTGCTGGATTACATTTATAGATTTATGTATATTGAAGCAGCCTTGAGACCCTGGGATAAAGCCCACTTGGTTGTGGTGTATAATTTTTTTGATGTGTTGTTGGATTCCATTTGTTAGGGTCTTGTTAAATATTTTTGCATCAATATTCATTAGTGATATTGGTCTATAATTTTCTTTTCTTGTTGAGTCTCTCCTTGGTTTAGGGATCAAGGTGATGTTTGCTTTATAGAATGTGGTGGGCAGTATTCCTTCTTTTTCTATATTTTGGAAGAGGTTTAGTAATATAGGTACTAGTTCTCCTTTAAAGATTTGGTAGAATTCTGATGTGAAGCCATCTGGTCCCGGGCTTTTATTTTTAGGGAGA
>CAUYON010204930.1:0-16049 GCA_963573935.1 Arctocebus calabarensis | reverse complement strand
CCAGCTACTAGGGAGGCTGAGGCAAGAGAATCGCTTAAGCCCAAGAGCTGGAGGTTGCTGTGAGCAGTGTGACGCCACGGCACTCTACCCAGGGTGATAAAGTGAGACTCTGTCTCTACAAAAAAAAAAAAAAAAAGAATATTTGATCTACTTGAGCTAATCTGTAGCCTCCTGGGTGATTACCTTTTAGAAGCAATTATCACTAGAGTACAAAAAAGGTATGATGTCTTTACAATGTAAAGCCAATTTTCTAAAAATTGCTAGTTGGAATTTAAGGCAGAGGATCATTCAACTAAGAGTAGTCACCTTATATGAGCTCTTGCTCACTCCCACCATTTTCAACAGATATCAAGCACAAAAGGCATGAGACCCAAAGTTATCCTTGATAACAAGTTACCTAATAAATTTGTCCTTACATGATGAATATCAGTAGCTTTCCAATCACTGACACAAGTTTTCTTACATGTCTGCTCATTATACCGGTGCCACATTTTACCTTTAAATTATAAACTCACTCCACTGAGTTTACAGTATCAATGATCAAGGACTGAACAGGCCTTGAGTCACAAAGATCTTGTAAATATTTTCATTTAGGCAAATGACTCAGCATCATAGGAATGATTAGAACCTATTGTCTTAGAGTAGGGTTTATTGTTAAACATTTGAACCTTTTGATTTTGATTGCTTAAGATAGCCACAGAAAACTAAGAAGGGTTAGCAATATAGTAAAAGAAGGAAAAAATAATGACATAATCTTTACAACTACATACAGGAAAGGAATTGGAGTAAGGTAATGGTACATGGTACAAAGTTGAAGAAAAAATCATATATATCATTTCTTTTAGTTTTAATTTTTTGAAATTATTGTAAATGTATAAAGTTGCAAAGAGGATCTAGGTCTCATGGATTCTTCACCCAGGATCTCTCAATGGCAACATCTTGCATAATTATAGCTGTGACACTGGCACAAGGTCTTTATATACTTCTGAATATTACTTATCATACATGTAGATTTGGGTAGCCATTGTAATCATGATGGCAAGCATTACAAAGGCATGCCTCCTGCTGCTCCTTCATAGTGACACCCAACTCTACCTCTCAGCACCAACATTTGGCAAATAGTGATCTAATTTCCATTTTATAAGGTTTTTTAAATTCCAACAATATTTCATAAATAGAACATTCAAGTACATGACCTTTCGAGATTGGCTCTTTTCATCTACTGTAATTCTCTGGAAATCTGTCTAGGTTGTTATCTCTGTTAGCAGTCACTTCCTTTTTATTGCTTAGTAGCACATCGTTGCATGGATGTACCATCGTTTGTTCAGCCATGTACTTACTGAAAGGCATCTGAGTTGTTTCTACATTTTTAACACATTATTTTTGTTCTTTTGAGCAAAGCTGCTATAAACTTTAGTGTACAGGTTTTTGTGTGAATGTAAGTTTTAACTTTTCTGGGACGAATGTTCAGAATTCAAGCTCTATGTCAAATGGAAGCTGCATGTTTAGCTTTTGAAGAAACTGCTATTATTTTCCAGAGCGGGTATACAAGTTTACATTCCTGCGAACAAGAAGATGATCTAGTTAATGTGTTTTTCCAATTTTACCAGAATTTGGTATTGTTAAAATATTTTTAGTTTTTTATTAAGTCATATACACATAGATCATGAATACATTTATGCATATGTGGGGTACAATGTGTTGATTTTTTTTGTACAATCTGACGTGCTCATATCAAACCAATCAACATAGCTTTTACCTCATTTACTTGATTGTTCTGTTAAGACATTTATGTTCTACACTTGACAGATTTGACTTGTACCCTTGCAATATGTTCCATATGTGTGGTCCCGCCTTTTATCCTCTCTCTATCAAAACTACCCTCTCCCCTCCCTTCCCACTCTATTTCTCTCCTTCATCCTGGACTATAGTTGTGTTCTATCTTTGATAAAAAAAAGTGTGAGTAAGTATAAGTTGGTTTCATAGAAGTACTGAGTACATTGGATACTTTTTCCTCCATTCTTGAGATTTCTAACTGGATGAAAGATTTAAACCTAAGACATGAAAGCAAAAAGATACTTGGAAAAGGTGCAGGGTAAACACTTGAAGAAATTGGCCTGGGAGGAAACTTTATGAGGAGGAGAATCAGGGCAATTGAAGCAATACCAAAAATACATTACTGAGATCTGATCAAACTAAAAAGCTTCTGCACTGCCATGAACACAGTAAGTAAAGCAAATAGACAGCCCGCAGAATGGGAGAGGATATTTGCATTTCTGACAAAGGTCTGATAACCAGAATCCACAGAGAATTCAAACTTATTAATCAGAAAAGAACAAGTAATGCCATTTTACTATGGGCAAGAGACCTGAATAGAATCTTCTCTGAGGAAGACAGGCTCATGGGCTACAGAAACATGAAAAAATGCTCGTCATCTTTAATCATCAGAGAAATGTAAATCAAAACCACTTTGTGATGCCATCTAACCCCAGTAAGAGTAGCCCACATAATAAAATCCCAAAACTACAGATGTTGGCGTGGATGTGGAGAAAAGGGAACACTTCTCCACTGTTGGTGGGAATGCAAACTAATATGTTCTTTTTGGAAAGAAGTTTGGAGAAAACTCAGGGATCTAAAAATTGACCAGCCATTGGATCATGCAGTTCTTCTACTGGGACTATATACAAAAGATCAAAAATCACTTGCAAAAAAGATATTTGCACCAGATTATTCATTGCAGCTCAATTCACAATAGCCAAACCATGGAAGAAACCCAAGTGCCCATCACACCATGAATGGATTAATAAATGGTGGAATATGTATACCATGGAATACTATGCAGCCTTAAAAAAGATGGAGATGTTATCTCTTTTATGTTTACTATATTTTTTAATTTTATCCATCCTTATAGGCATATAGTGATATCTCATTGTGGTTTTTTTTGTTTGTTTGTTTCTTTGTTGTTGTGGTGGTGGTGGTTGTATGAAAGGTCTTTATTGGTGGGGGATCCTGCAGAGCAGCATTAAGGAGGAGGGAAAAGAGGGAAACAGAGAGAGAAAGAGAGAGAGGAGGAAAGAGAGAGAGAAAAAGAGAGAAGGAAAGAGAGAGAGGGAAAGAAGGGGGAAAGGGGGAGCAAGGGGGGATAGAGGAGAGAGAGTTTCACTGTGGTTTTAATATGTATTTCCCTGTGACTAATAATATTAAATATATTTTCATGTGCTAATTTTTCATTTGTTATACTATATTGTGAAATGGCTCTTCACAACTTTTGTCCATTTTCTATTATGATTTATTTTTAACTGCCGAGTTTTGAGAATTTTTTTAATGTATTCTAGAGACTCATTCTTTATTAATTTGTATTTGAGGTTTGTAAATATTTTCTCCCTGTCTATAGCTCGATTTTCATCTTCTTGACCAAGTTTTTTTTTCACAGAGCAAAACTTTAAGAGTACAATTAATTCATTTTTTAATGGACTATGATTTTTGTATCAAAATTTGCTGGTATGTTGTCCTCAGGACTTAGTAGCACTAACTAGTCTTCTTTCCACTCACCCCCTGTCAATGTTTGGATGTCTAATGACCAGAGCATTTTGTTCCATGTTATTATCAGGAGAAACAAGGAAATCTACTGTGTCACTCTAGAAGCAGAAATAAGTCTACCCTAAGTTTTTAAGGCAATTCCTCATAAAAATACATCTGCATGATCTTTTAAAAAAGCTTATGATTCTTTAATAAACCTTAAAATAACTTGCATAGGAAAAAGGCTAAGAATCTGCCTCCTCTTCCCTATGTCTAGTTCCAATGCGGCTATAGAAAACAATGCATAAGAACTACTTGAGCTACAAGAGTTTCCATTTCAGTTAATGAGACTTTTATTCCCATGTTGCGTGTTACAGTGTTATGTGTGTCATTTTGTGACTGATGTTATTAAGAAGTAAGCCTATTATCTCTCTGCTTGCATACTTCTTAAAAGGAGACCTTTGAAGAATCATGTTGATATAGAAGACAGTTTGGTGAGAATTTGAATAACTAAATTGCCTCGTAGAAGGGTACCTACTGGAAATCTACACTGGGGTGATACATGAGTGAGAAGGAAACTTCTACTTAGGCTTGTGTTAGAGTAGTCATCATTATTCTATTACAACACCTGCAGTAGTAATTGCAGTCAGTATCCATATTATTCTACAATTGTCACGTTTTGCTGATGAATCTCATGCTCCAAAAAGTTGATTAGCATAGCAGCAAAGCAGAAAGTATAGTTTACAAAAAGTCTGAAGTTTCCTGTTATGTTTAAATTATCTTGTCATGTCTTCTATTTTTTATAAACTAAATAGGCTTTCTTCTCAAAAGCCATTGACAGAGTGAACGTACTTTGCATGCAACTCATTTTTGTTGGCCATGTAAGCTAACGTGTAAGTAAACCTGTGTGAATTATATATAATACAAGAAAGAAGGTAAATTATTCTTAAGTATGTCTCAAGAAAATATAGAAAGTATTGTCTTTTTCTCTAGAAAATAGAACACATCACAATTATTTTCTGCCTAATATCATATCCCATACTAACTGGCGGACTTGAAGTGAGGAAGTTTATAACCACCCCAGTTCTGTGGAGATGTCTCTTTGGCTATTACATTCTAGAATAGAACCTGATGTTCAAACAATTTATTACCTTCCAGTCATTAAATATGAATAAAGGGAAGGTGTTTGTTCTGATATACTGGACTAATAGTGTTCATATTTAAATGGTTCCTCTTTTTCCCTTAAAGTAACGCTCCATTAATATCACCTTTGGTTATATTGTTTTAGTCTGTTTGGCTGCAGGCTTAGTGTGACAGTCTTGCATCGATTCACATAATGAAAGACTATTTTTTTTTCTGATGCTGCAGGGGTCTAAAACTTCATGTTTAAACATAGACATTTTTGATGAAATATGAGAAAAATGAATAGGTAGGACCCATAGACTTCAAATGACTATTGGATATGAACTATGTTAGTATGTCTGAAGTTTTGTCTTTGATTAACAACATTTATATCAGCTGCTTCCCTAATTGTCAGAAATTATGATTAAACTGACAGAGATTAAAAACTGATGTTCCAAAACTCCTTTAGGATTAGTAATATTTGACAACTTGCTCTCAGAAAGTTAAACCCGACAGTATTACTCATATGCCTTTTATTAACCTTTTGATATGAGCAACACTGCTATATTTAACATTTTATTATGGAAAATTTCAAAAGTATTCATAAGCAGAATGAATAATAAAAAAAATCCAGTTTCTCTCATTTGCTAGTAATAATTATCAATTTATGGTCAATAATCTTTCATTTTAATCTGCACTCATCTTTTCTCTTCTTGAATTAAAGTAAATCCTAGATACCACAATAATTAAATTTGTGGCTTAAAAGAATTAGAATTATGGTGAAACAAAGACATCAGTTAGAAAAAAGTTAAAAATACATGTTTATACATAAATATATGTAGTGCACACTAATATCCAATTTTAATATATATACTTTCCCCTTCCTTAGGATCTTAATTGGGAATAATTATCAACTTGTCTATCTGTTTTAATTCTTTGCCACTGTGAACTTTACCTCAGCTGATTAGTAACATCTGAAGTTGAGAGACACATTACAAGACAACTCTTACCCTCGTGGAGCTTGGGTATGTAGACAGGGACAGAAAAATAGCCATGATAATAAACAGAACAAATCCACTTTGTTACAGATATTAAGGCAAAAGGGATAGAAAATTTTGACTCATTTATTAGCAGATTTTCTTAGCAATTTGTGTGTAGGTGTTTAACTGAGGGTGAGTTACCTGCTCAAAAGGTAGCAGGCACTGTCACTACCCATTCCTGGGAGGTACTACCCATGATATGTATCTAATTTATTTTAATTGAATAATGATATGCATCCTCTGAATATAATTTTTTAATTCTGATCTTTTGCTTTTATGATGCTGACATTTGTAAACTAAGTAACTCAATATCTATAAACATAAGAATGATAAATGCACAAATTTAATTGCAAGAATGGACTATGAGGTATATGATATTAAACATGGCTTCACATTCTTGAACATTTCTTCCACTGAAAAGTTGGGTCTGTGGTCTTTATTTTGGAATTCGTGAAGGCTCCATGACAAATTGAAAAGAATACAGAGAATGTGTCATTGTTTATTTCTAAGCTGATGTCGCATGGGACTGGAAGCTCCTACTTCCCCGTCTCATAGAATATTGGTTCTTAGAACTCAGCAACTATCTTGTGAAGAAGTTCAAGCGCCCCAGGAAGGAACTTATGGGAAGGGGAGCCTGAACCTTGCTGCTAAGCCCTGCTAGGGTTCAGCCTGGATGCCCGCACCGATGTAAATGCTATTGGAACAAATCACCTTCTTCAACCAAGTAGAGATACTACTACGTCCCAAACTGATTAAAGCAGAGGTGCGTTGTTTTAAATTGCAAGTTCAGGAGTGAAATAATTGATTTCTATTGTTTTAAGCTACTAAATTTTGTTTATTGTACCAATTTAGATACTCTTGGCTAAATAAATCTCCACATGCATAACTTCAGGTAGCAGAATTTTTGAGTCTAGGACTGTTTCCAATATTCGCTTTGTCAATTACCAGGGCTGGGAGAACATCAGAGTGTTTGTGAATGATCAATGCCTTCCGTGATGCCGCCACTAATACTATATGCTAGTCAAAATCCCTTATTTTTCCCCTATATATTTTATATTCCTCTGAGTTAATGTTTAAGAAAAGTCATAGTATGTGTCTGATCTATTTTTAAACACATATCACCTAGTGTCAAGCCTTCCTCTATGCAGGTTACGCAGTCGTTGAAAATAAGAACCATGTTTTTCATCTCTTGAAGGGTAATATTTGTCACATAATCAATGTTTATTTTTGAATGAATAAATGATGTAACACTGCCTTTCTTAAGGCTTTTATTCAGTGAATCTATACAGGTTTTTTTCTACCAAAATATAGCTCACTGTCATAACTTTATGAACTCTAATCTATCTTTTTCAAATACAGTTACTTACAAGTATATTATAATGAAAATGATCCATTTCTGAACAACAGGGATATATGTTGAAATAAAAACAAGGATATTGTAGGATACAGCATCCCCTCCTGAGGAAAACAGTTTTTGCTACTTGCTCTGAGTCCTAAAGTACAGTGTTTTTTAAACAAAACTATCCAAACAAGTGAGTTGAAGAGAAACATAAACTTTAGTTTTTAGCTCCCTAGTTATTTCCACTTAATGGCCAGAAGCTAGGAGCTAATAGACTGAAAAAATAAAGTATATGTGACAGTAGATCGGAGACAATATCATTATTTTAACAAAGAATTTAATATAAACAGCTGTAAACCAAGTATTAGAAAACTGAAAAGCAAAAGGGGAACAGTAAGACAGTAACTGCAGGACACAGCTACCACCACTAGGGGAGGAATAGGCTGAATTTTGAAACTTCCCAAACTTGGACATGCGGACTCTGGTGCTAGGAGCGAGATCTCTGCCTGAGAAAGAGCTCAGCAGGTTACTATTTGTTCTTCTGAGGGGAAGACAGGGAAATTTTTCTGAAAATATAAAAAATACTGGTCCAACTGTTGCTGTTGCTGCAGGAACAAACTGACACTGTCGGGGTAAAGAAATGTCCCAGGTTTCACAGAAAGCAGAGTAAGCCCTTCTTCTTCCCTTAGCATTTAAGATTTCTGCAAGTGTTCTTTATTAGAGTCTGACAAGGAGCATGCTGAACATGTAGAAATATGTTTCCCAGCACCCCAGCCATTGCCTCGTGGAGTCCAACTTAGAAGAGTTGTTTTAAAGCTGGAGGAAAATAGCTTAAAACCAACTTTCATGAGTTAGTAACAATATTATGGTTCAGTTTTGTCCTATTTCCATTTTCATTCACCAGGGTCTCTATTTCATTTATCTAGTCATTTAGTTCCCCTTTTTCAGAAAAAAGATTGCCATAGAGGAAAGGCATGGGATATTTTCCCCTAAGTAATGAAAGAAATGTGGATTACACTATAATAAACAAATGCACAATTACTCTATCTGGATTTGGTAGAATTCAACAAGCTTGGAGTATATTAATAAAAAAAAATTGTATGCAGATTCAGACAGAATTATAGTTATGTGTATGTATTTTATCTTGGCTGAACTTGAGATTAGAGTTGCCCTGAAGGTAGTGGCCCAGGGGAAATGGAGTGACACACTGTCCCAAGGTGGGGCCAGTTCAGAATCCATAGAAAGAAGCACTAAACACCAAGGTAACCAACCAAAGCCTTTACTGGAGGCACCGACATAGAAAACACTGTAGAGTGTTTTAGGGCAGGCAGTGAGAGAAAGGGCCATTCTACCTAGGGATGCTGGCAGGTGGGTCGAGTATGAAGTTTATAAGAGAGTGTAAGGAATTTAGTTGGGGCTGGTTTCTTTCAGTGTTTTTGGAAACAACTTAAATACATATATCAGTGCCTGGGAATGTTCAAGTCTTTCTGTGTTTCTCCATTAGGACAAGAGAAAGAGCAGTTGTCCTGGAGATCTACGGCACAGCATATGAGTTTATTCTCACTTCTCAGCAATAGAGGTGGAAAACAGTGCATAAAAAGGATAAAAGTAAAGGGTAATATGGATAAATACATAAGCAAACTAATTAACAAACCCATGGCCAAGTGGTATAAGAAACAGGTAAGAGAAAGAACAAGACAGATTTAGATTGACAGATAAGTTGAAAGGAAACCAAGAAACCCAATGAAGAATTTATTTGTAAACCAAAGAAGAAAACACATCCTTTGCCTAACATAAATAAATTTTAATTTTAATTCTTAAAATATAAGAAAAACTGGTCCAATTATTGATGCAGCAACAAACTGACACTGTTGGGGTGAAGGAAGAAGCAGGTAAGAGAAAGAACAAGAGAAGGTCAAGAGAAAGTACAGTGGCTTTGACATTGTCAGAGTATGCCTGCTATCCTAGCTCTGCGTGTCCATTTCCAGAGGCTCAGGACGGTATGCTTGTATTTAGAAGGTCTCAGCTTCATGCTCCTTCAGTTTGGTCATCTGCAAGTCTGGGTATGTCTTCAGCACTTTTGCTTTAGAGCAAAAATCACATGACTTATATTTATTACTTGTAGAATTTATTTGGCCTAAGGTACATCATACATTTTTAATCCATTAAGTATTGGGATATTATTTTAAAAATGAGGAAATCCAGAGCTGAGTATTCCATAAATTCTACAAATATATGCCACAGATGAACAACCCCCTTTCTTATTCATTATCTATCTATCCATGGATCTTTATTTTTACATATGTTAAATTTATATATACTAACTCTTCACATAGTAAGGATAATGTCTCTTTAAGTATGATGAGCCAGAACAAATTCAAAAAATAATGCTCTATATTTCCTAATTAAATTTCTAGAAAGTTCTTCAGGTCTCAAGAAATAAGAGTTTTGATTGGCAACGAGAGCTAAAGTAACCGAGCTATAAAACAGCGCACAATCTGCTTTGCGACAATGTTTGTGTTCTGCTTTACTCTTTCCACCAAGCAGGAGTTCAAGTTTTAATTTGATAAGATTGTTGCCATTCTTACTGAAGTTTTCCCTTGTGTGTGTTAATACTTTAATTTTCCTGGATAAAAATATTGAAAGAAGAATACTAGTCTCCCACTTAGTTATTTTCTTGGACTGCATAACTATGCCTCTAGTTGTTGAGATTTAGGCAGTTGTCTGTGAGAAGGGGCAAGGAGAGGGGGGCTTCAAGGGGGAAAGGGGGAGAACCTGGCCTGCTGAATAAGAAGCCCAGAGAACACACGGAAATATTACAGGAACACTGTGATCACTGCTCAGAAATTCTCACCAAGAAAAAGGAAAAGAATGTGGGTCTGAGGTAACCCAGGTAATCAACAACCAATAGAAATGGACAAGGTGCCAAAGGTACAGAGAGACCAGTGACAGAGTTACAAATTTCAAATGGAGAGAAAGATATTTATACCCCTACACTGTCTTTGCATCTCTCTCTTCTCATTCATGAGAGAGACCCACTTTCACCTCTCTTTGGAAGTGCTCTAAGCTTTCTCTTTGTTCTTAGTTAAAATTTCTCTTTCTTATGCTAAACCTGTGCAAAGTTACTTTTGTTTTCTCTTCACACTGCCTGGGTTGCTTTAGTTTTACTTTCCCTTCTCATTTATTGGTGCTTTGGTTGAACTTTCTAGTTCCATTGAGTAATTGAACCAGGCCAGCTGGGTTCAGGGAAGCAGGCCCCACCCCCCACCATCCACAGTCAGCATTCTCAGTTCTTGGTGTGCTCATGGATGAAGGACGATCCAACTCCCCCAACGCAAGGCAAGGAAGAGACAAAGTTCATTGGGGAAGAAGTTTACAGAGCAAGAGAGAGATACAGGTTTACAAAGCAAGACGCCTTGCCACAGACAACAAAGGGGCCCTTATAATCCTGACAAAGAAAAGGCTTTGGTAATGGTCTGGGGCTCTGTTCTATACAGTTCGGTTGCAGCCCTCATCAGTGGTTCAGACATGGAAGGACGTGGATGGACAGGTAAGCCCTTGATCATTAGCTCTACGTCCCTTCCGAAGCCTTTTATGCCTGGGCCTCCTGCCCCCAGGGAATTCCTCCTTCCCCCAGGTGTGGCAGTTATTTATTGGGAATGGAATTAAGACAGGATGAAGGTGGGACAGCACAAAGAGGGACCACTGTCCTTCTTCCCAAGTGTGACAATTGCTGAAGGCAGCCCCAAGTCAGACCCGTTTGTCCTTTTTTTCCCTAGGAGAGCCAGAATTTTAACAACCCAACATACTGTCTGCCTCAAATGTGTAAAGCAAAACAAAGTCTCTCTCATGTGCTACATATTACGATGTTAGTCTAAAAACCATCTGCTATGGTTTGAGTGTGGCCCCTCCAAATTCAGATTTGCCAATGTCCTGGGATTCAAAGTGGGAACTTCAAAAGGTGATTCCACCATGAGAGCGCCTCCTTCCGGAATGGTATTAAGACCCTTTTTAAAGAGTCTTCATGCAGCATGCGGCTACTTCACTCTTCTGCCTTCCTGGGAAGCAAGGAGCAACCCTCAGGGATAATAGAACCTACTGGCACCTTGATCCTAGAATTTCCAGTCTTCAGAACTGTGAGCAACACATTTTTGCTCTTTATAAATCACTGGGTCTCAGGGGTTCTGTTTCAGCAGTACTAATGGCCTGAGACAGCACCCAAATACAGTATATGTTCTTTTCCATTTGGGTCCTTCATTGTCATGGTACTAGAATAGACAGAGTAATTGTTATACCAGAAGAACAATCCTTTACAACTTCAATATTTATCATACAAAATAAAGAAGCCTAATTTCATAGAGAAGGTTTTCAAATAACATCATTTCCTTCAGTGGTGTTTCCTTATAATATTGATGAGGAAAAGAAAAAAATTGATTACTCTCTGAGGCAACTGTCTGGATGGAGTTTGCATATTGTTCCCAGGTCTGCCTGGGTTTTCTCCAGGTCTTGTGGCTTCCTCCTACACCCCAAATATGTGCACAGGAGGTGGACAGACTGGTGGGCCTAAATGAGTGAGTGTAGGCGTGAGTATTCCATTGGATAGACGATGTCCTCTAGGGCTAGTTCCCGCCTTACTTTCTCCGATTCTGGGAGAGACTTCAACCACCCTCAACTCTGAACTGGTATAATCAGGTAAGTAATTTTCTTCCTTATTTTTATTAACCTTTCTTAAAAGTATGTATACCTCAAATTTGTTTCAATATTCAGTATGTGAAGTATTTTGGGTCATAGAAGTTTGAGGATGATTTTGTGAAGCGGCCACAGGACTTTAATCTTGTTTAATGATGACTTGCCGTATTTATTATTTTAATTTGAGGAACTTTAATCAGTTGAATAGAACATAACCCATAAAGTTGAAACAATATGGTCTGTAAGTTTGGTATTTGCAAAAAAATATATAGATCAAAGTTCATATGTAATATCCGGGAAATTGCCTTGCTTATCTTAATTATATTTGAAATATTAAGACATTTCAGAAATATAAATTCCAAAACATTAATTATTCCAATGAGGAGGATGTAAGAGAACTCTGGACAATTATGATCAACAGAACTAAAATATTTGAAACAAACACACCAAAAAAATAAAGACTGAGAAAACCCAAAAACTAAGGGACAGAGTAAAGAAGAAAAGAGGCAATGGTGAAATAAAGAAAGTGAAAGAAAAATGAGAAATAAAAAAATTAAAAGGGAATTAAAGCAGAGGGAGAGGAGGTAAGAAAGGGAAGGGAAAGCGAGAGATTACAATGGAATTAAGGCTAAATAGTTTCTCAGTTTATATCTGCTGTGTGGCTGAATAGAAATTCTAGGGAGTTATAGAAAACCCACCAGTTTACAGATTGAAATACTTTTTTATAGCAGAATTTTCTAATTTTCTTAATTAGGGTATAATTTCTCGTGCATGAAGCCATTCTGATATTTTAAGAGCTTTATGTAAGTACTTCTATTTTCTCCAAATTCTAAAATTTTACAAAAGATTTTGCCACCTTAAAAATACTCAACACATTGTAAATTAATGCACCATTTTTCTGTTACAATCAGCTTTGCATAAAATGATCTGTAGCTGAAGAGGAGCAATAGCAAAGGTGTGAACTAATTCAGGGAAGTGCTAACTTTGGAGTCCAAATGAGAACATTTAAATGCTAACATTTTCAGCAACAGCAAACAGATGTTTCTGCAAAATATCATTTTTTTCCCTGTTTCCCACACTACTTTTTCTACATATATTTACTTTTTCATTCTTCAAACTTAGACTTTCCTGCCACTTTACCAATTTTCAGTGCCCATTCATCCTTGAAATGTTTCATTTTTACTTCTCCATCTCTCCTCCTCTGTAGTAATTGCAATAGAAGATGGGTGTATGGTTCTGCTCTAAAAAATGAGTTCAGTATTAGTATCGTGTACCAGGCTGATTGCACAGCAAACGGAAGGTCATTGTTTTAATCACAGTAACCCAAGCGCCAGAAAACATACTTCACAGTTGCCTGAACAACTATTCTCAATTCTGTCTTGAAAGAAAAGACAATGATTCACACTTTGGCTTAAATGTAATTAGTGCTAAATTTTTAAATGACTTGCGCGATACAGGTATCTTCTTAAAAAACATGTGGATGATGCCCATCAAATAGCCATAGATGCAATTGAATTGGGAAGCTTTCTAAAGCAGAAACCTACCTACTAATTTTAAGTTCCAATTAAATTTGTGATTGCATAGAAATTAATTCTCAAGCAAGTGGATAAACACATATTTCAAAGGCAGCTTACATGGTTCTAATTTTATCATCAGCAAATTCTATATTCTTTAGAAAGTGTACATTTCTAGTAATGTGTTTGTGAAAATATCGTTAACAGAAAAAAAAAAAAACCCAAACTCTGTGAAAGAATTGTTAAGAGGTTCATTCTAAGCTGACACGGAGCACATGGCCTCAAGAGGTCTTAAGAAAATTTGCCTGTAATAACTTACCATTTGGTTTGATCCATGCATGGAGACAGGAATCACATGTAAGACTCTAAGTCAATATGTGGAAGCCTTGTTTTAACTTGTCCAGAAAAGGAAGGTCTTCTCAAAAAGGGTCTTACTGGTTATAGGTGGTTTAGAGATACTTTGATTTGTAATTTCTTAAGGAAATACAGCTTTGTCTAAAGCTTGGAATGTTTTATCTTAAAGTAAGGATGTCTGTTAATCAGGAAGAAGGCATAGGACAGTTACTGAAACTCAAGTGACCTGTTGAATAAATTGATGACCTGCCGCTGTGGTTTAAGCTTTGTCTTGTATGAGCTTAGCCTGATAATGAGGTACAAAGGATAGCTCCAAGAACGGGGAGAGGGGAAAAGATGAGGTATATCTGACCTCCCTTCTCTTGGCCAAAAATCAGCTTTAGAGTATTTTGGGGATTTCCTTGGCCATCAGGGGGACCATTCATTCAGTTAGGAGGGCTTAAGATTTTATTTTAGTTGACAATGTGAAAAGAAATAAAACTAATCTTCCCTTTTTGTAAGTGTTTAACTGGTATGGACAATATGCTAAGACAGGTAACCAACTGTGTAATATCACATCAAACATCAACTGATGGTGGTTTCATAGAGGTAAGAGAATAAAATTGGTCCTAATCATACAGGATTTTCCCCATTCAAGGCTGGACAAGAGACTCCAGCTTTCTAGGCCTGGGCGATTTCATGAACTGGACACCCTGACAGTCACCTTGCCCTGAGCAGAAGGGACTGTACCCATTCATTATTGCATGTATTCACCTTTCCCCGAGTGGAAGGGACTGTATCCATTCATTGATGCATATATTCACCTTTCCCCAGTGGAAGGGACTGCATCCATTCATTGATGCATGTATTCACATTTCCCCGAGTGGAAGGGACTATATCCATTCATTAATGTGCTCATTCACTTTAAAAAGTGTTTCTCCACTGACCAAGTCCTGATCTCATGTAACTCTCAAGACTATACATACGCCTACCCAAAGGTCACATGTGGAGACTGCTGACTTGGGTCTTTCCCTCTGCCAGAAGCTCTAGTGCTTTGTATTCCTTCTGTATTCATTTCTATGTAATAAATCCTATCTTACCACTGATCTGTGGTCCATGGTTTCATTCTTCAAATCCCAGAGACCAAGGACCTACTGAAAAAAGAAATTCCGATAACAAGATGTATAGATTTAAGTAAGACGCATGTTCACAGTCAACTAAGAGAGTGGTCTTGTACAAATTTCTGAATTTCTCAGGACATTATTTTAATCAGCTGTGATAGGATAGGACAGAGCAGGTGATCACAAAGACCACACAGTCCCCTAATGTTCTCTGACTGAAATGGTTCTAGATTTTGAATTTGCAGCAAAAATCCTATGTAAAATTTAGAGAAATTTGGAGAATCTGTTTTAATGTACCTTTCAAGGAGTATGACCCCTTTGAGTAGTTAGAATCAATCAGAAGCTTTCTATACATCATGATTTAATGTAGTCATGAACCAAATCTCTTTCTAAAGTATAATCACATAATATACTTTCTCCCAACTATTACAACATAAATCTTTGGACTTTAATGGAGTTTGTTCATTGAGATTCCCTTTGAAGAGCAATTACTTAGGACACACAATACTTTAAATCTGCCATCAGCTAATTTAGATTCATTTCTATCCAAAAACTGAAAAATAGAGCATAAAATATACAGGCCCTGCTAGATTTTTGCCTCTAAGGAAGGGAAGGGGAGTAAGAGATAGAATAATTTCTAGCTGCTAACTCAAGTGTGTGGTAGAGGAATAACTGGATTATATTTAGTAAGGATGAATGTGGTTATGAGATGACTTGCATTTTAATTATGGGAGATAAAAAATGACTGAAGGAAAATTTAGTTTGAAGGGAAAAAAGTAGAGACTGTGGCGTGATATTATAAAATTTTAGAATATCATGGGATTGATGAAGAAAAACTAAGGATTATAACCAGCAAAAATGAGTGGAAATTATAGTAGTGAATTCCAATTAAATATTGGCATAGACTTCTTAATACCTGTAGTTATTTAAAAACAGAATCATGTGTTTCTACTTCATTCTTATAAACTTTAAGTGAAATTTTAAAGACATTGTCAGAAAATTTTATAGATAAGATTCATGCCTGAATGAGCACTTAGATTAACATTTTGTAAAAAAAAAAAAAAGTTTTTTACCTGGTCCAAACTAATAATAGTCTCTGTTAGAGTAAACTCTGGTAATACTATTTCATATACTTGTATGTTTAATTTCCTTCATACCACTTCCCTGTAAATTATAGTTCATGGCTGAATACCCAGGTTGCCTATAGGAAAAAATTGACTTTACCTTTTTCTTTTTTTTTTTTTTTATAATTTTATTGAATCATAATTCTGTACATTGGTGCAATCATAGGGCACGATTCATATACATTCAGAAATGTTTTGATCGTACTGTTGCAGATAGCCTTCATGGCATTTTCTTGATCACTATATAA
>CAUYON010204929.1:0-13541 GCA_963573935.1 Arctocebus calabarensis | reverse complement strand
CCGTTGAGCCACAGGCGCTGAGCCCAAGCAATAATTTTTATTCATTTCTGGTTAGTGGACTGAAACATATTGTGAAAAATCAGATAAATATCTAGGCTACTTTCTCAATAAAGGAACTGTTGATTTTTTTCTCTTCCATTTTAGAGAATACTAAAGATTGTGTAGTCTTGGAAGTGGGGGATTTTCAGGTTTAGTTCTCAGAAAGATGCTTATCCATCACAATTAGCAAGTGGTAGGCTTTCATACCTATAAAGTAAAAGTCCATGTCTTGGCATCATTGTAAGTAATGTGGCCGTGAGAGGGACAGACCTCTTTCCTGCTTACATGATAAAGGACAAGTGAGGAGAAGCAAACCCTCTCAGCACTGCCACTAACGCCAGCCAAAAACACACGTGGGCCCAGGAAACCTTTACATAGGAAATCAGCACTCTCGTGGAATACGTTCCAATGTGCAACTATTTGGCTCCAGTTCTATAAAGGAGCTTGGCTATCAGGGTTGAAACATCTCTTTCAGGAAATAAGTCTAGGTAAAATTTCATGCAGCATGAGGGCCAGTTGGGGTTGTTTGGTACTATTTTATAAGAAACAAACTTTTGTTTACTGGAAACTGCAGAAAGCCTTTATTCATAAAGTAGAAGCACCCAAAAGCCATCTAATAAAAACACATTTCTTGGCTTGGCACCCGTGGCTCAACGGGCTAAGGTGCCAGCCACGTACACCTGAGCTGGCGGGTTTGAATCCAGCCCCAGCCCACCAAACAACAATGACGTCTGCAACCAAAAAATGTCCGGGCACTGTGGCAGGCACCTGTAGTCCCAGCTACTTGGGAGGCAGAGGCAGGAGACTCGCTTGAGCCCAGGAATTGGAGGGTTGTTGTGAGCTGTGATGCCACTGCACTCTATCCAGGGTGACAGCTTGAGGCTCTGTCTCAAAAAAAAAGAAAAAAACACATTTCTGCTGATATAGTTTGTTATGAATGGTTTCTGTTCTCACAGAAATGGAGCTCATGGGTTGATGCCTGTGGCTCAAAGGAGTAGGGTGCCGGCCCCATATGCCAAGGATGGGGGGTTCAAACCCAGCCCTGGCAAAAAAAAAAAAAAAAGAAATGGAGCTCGTGGTTAACACGATGCATTTATTATGTCCATCTCAATAGCAATTAAATTTTTATTTGAAACACCTACATACTACATACTTATTTGAAGCACTTGTCCTCTTTTTCTTCATATTTAAATATTTTAAATATTAAATATTTATTTGTTAATACACAAATTAGAAGAGGAAATTATTGAACAGGTAGATCCAAGTATACTGCTGACTTCCGCTTAATGGAGGAACTTAGAAGATGTGGGGTATGTGTACCGAAAAGCAGCAGGCTCTGGTGTAGTAATAATAGTAACAACTAACAAGTATTCATTCAGTTTTTACCTCTGCCAGCTGCTCCTCAAAGTGCTTCTTGTGTTTGAACTGTTTTAACTCTCCTGACAGCTGTCTGGGGTAGATGACTTTGCAGTTGAACTGAAGAGGTACAGGGAGGTTGACTTCCTCAGGCTTACCAAGGCAATCTGGTTCCAGGTTCTACACCCACTGTGCCTCGCTGCCTCGAAAACCAATTTGCAAAGTGCACGGGTTCCCCCCAGGGTAGTTCCAGTTCAGCAGCATAGCACAATTAGGAGCTTGTAAGAAATGCAAATTCTCAGGCCCATCCCAGACCTCCTGAACCTGAAGCTGTGGGTAGGCCCAGCCATCTGAGTTTTAGCAAGCTGTCCAGAAGATTCTGGTAGAAACAGGCTCAAGTTTGAAAAGCACCAGCAAAGGAAAGGTGGTGGTGACCTTACTGATGGCTCTTCCTCACGGTTTCCTCTCTGAGGTTGAGAGAGAAACACTAGAAATCTGCTCTAACAAGCTTATGCAGCACCCACTGTCTTCTCCAAAGACTGAGCCTCAGATTAAGGGTGCAGAGCTGCTAGCCTAGCCGAAGAGATTGAGGTAGGTTAGGTGGTGCTCGGAATGGGATTGGGTGCTGATGTGGCCCCCCCCTCCACGCTGGCCAGGGCACACAGGTGTGCCACAGGTTCCCTTTATGTGCTCTGACAAAGCATACTTTCTCAGTTGGGGAAACTATGCCTTTCCTTGCTGTAGAACTAATGTGCTCTTAAAATGTCAAAGGAAATTCATTTACTTTTTGTTTATTAAGAAAAATAAAGAATTAAAAATTAGAGTTAAGGAAGTTTAAATGTGATGAGGACACTGAGAATCAGACAGGGCACACAGTGAGTGTGCACAAAGCCGTACTGCAAACCCAGGTCTTCCTGATGTCAGAGCAGACTTCTACACCAGACACCGAGTGAGCAAGAAGATCAAAGGCACATGCACATGCAGCCTTGATTTACATTCCTTACCGCCAGGCCACGTAAAAGGGTAGAATTCAGTGGCAGAATTTACTAAATTTTAATTCTAGTGAAGATAGTCTATGTCACTTTTGTTCTTAGTTCTTGGCACATAATAGGTGACTATTGAATTGATTGGTTGATTTGTTGGTCAATTAATTGATTAGGGAGAAAGAATGAGGGAAGCAGGCGGTGCTCCTAGCTCAGCGGGTAGGGCACCTGTTCTCAGCGGGTAGGACGCCTGTTCTCAGTGGGTAGGACGCCTGTTGCTCAGTGAGTTGGGCACCTACCACATACACCAGGGCTGGTAGTTTTGAACCCAGCCCAGGCCACCTAAAATCAACAATGACATCTGCAACAACAATAAAAAAAATACCCAGGCATTGTAGTGGGCGCCTATAGCCCCAGCTACTTGGGAGGCTGAGGCAAGAGAATCGCTTAAGCCCAAGAGTTGGAGGTTGCTGTGAGCTGTGACGCCACTGCACCCTACTGAGGGAGACATAGTGAGACTCTGCCTCAAAAAAAAAATAAATAAATAAATAGAATGAGGGAAGCAATTCTAAGATTGTCCCAAGACTCAGTATGAAGAGAAACTAGTGAGAAGACCACCTGGCTGGAGTGGAGTAATGGTCTATAATAGGCAAAAAAAAATAAGAATGACATTAATATTATTAACATCTATCGAAACATTCTGTTGCTTTAATGAAAGGTCACAGAATGACTGTGGAAGTAGCACTAGGCCAGGAATGCAGTGTTCAAAGCTCCAGTGTTGGCCTTAGCCCTGCCCTACCAAGTTTTCTAGGTCTTAATTTCCTCATCTATAAGTTGACGATAATAAGTGGACTCATTCTGCAAGGTAACTATGAGGATTAAATTCAATTATACATATTAAAAGGTGTATCAGGTAATCATAACTCTCAGTATAACTTCATTTTATTTCAAGTTCCCAAAGTCATCATCATTTTTTTTTTTTTGGTAGAGACAGAGTCTCACTTTATCACCCTCGGTAGAGTGCTGTGGCGTCACACAGCTCACAGCAATCTCTAGCTCCTGGGCTTAGGCGATTCTCTTGCCTCAGCCTCCCGAGTAGCTTGGACTACAGGCGCCTGCCACAATGCCTGCTATTTTTCTGTTTTGCAGTTCAGTGGAGGCCAGGTTTGAACCCGCCACCTTTGGTATATGGGGCCGGTGCCCTACTCGATGAGCCACAGGCGCTGCCCCATCATTTTTTTTGATCCCACCTCCCACCCTCCCTACTTCTGCCAAATGTCTTCCCCACTCTTCCTTCCTGTTTCCCTCTTCCCCAAAACTGGATAATATGAGTGTTTTATCGTTCTTATGAGCATAGAATTGTTTATGGATTTCATATTAGTATGGAGTACATTGGATATTTATTTTTCCATTCTTGTGACACTTTACTAAGAAGAATGTATTTCAACTCCATCCATCTAAAAGATGTGAAGTCTTCATCTTTTTTAATGGCTGCATAATATTCCATGGCATACGTGTACCACAGTTTGTTGATCCATTCATGGATTGATGGGCACTTAAGTTGCTTCCACGAGTTGGCAATTATGAATTGAGTCGCAATAAACATTCTAGTGCAAATATCTTTGTGATAAAATAATCTTTGTTCTTCTAGGTAGATATCTAGTAATGGGACTGCAGGGTCAAATGGAAGGTCTACTTTAGGATCTTTAAGGATTCTCTGTACTTCTCTCCAAAAAGGCTGTATTAGTTTGCAGTCCCACCAGCAGTGTAGAAGTGTTCCCTTCTCTCCACATCCATGCCAGCATCTGGAGTTTGGGGACTTTGTGATGTGGGTTAGTCTTGATGGGATTATCGAAAGGATTATTGAAAGGGTGTTGTCAATAGCAGATATGTCAATACATTTTTAACGTGTTTGGCTTTTGTTTTTAATCAAAGCATTTAAATCCTTTGAATCCTCCTGTAGTCCATGTTTAAACATAAGACTGTATCTTCAGTGTTTTTATTCATGCTATTCTAACTGAAAAATCTAACCTGTTGGGTTAATCTTAGAGTTTAAAAGTCCTTGACTGTCCAGGAAGTAATTATTATTCGAATTTACTTTATTTTCACCGTTTTCTGATTAATAACTGCTTAGAAATTTAGCCTAAAATTTATCTGGATGTTCACAGAGTCCTGAAAATTCTGAATGCATGAAGAAATCCAAACTCCAAAGCATGATGCACACAGAGCCTTCAGCAACACTGCCCTACTGGGTTGGCAGTGGGCTCAGCTCCCTCCCTTCTGTTCCATGTCCATCCTGCCTTTCCCACCATTCCACTTCCCGGTCTGCAGAAGATAAGCTGTTCTCATACAATGCTTGGGATGTCTCTCCCTTTACACGGTGGCTGTTCCTCACCCTCCCCAGAGTCATCTGTCTCTGAGTTCCCATATTAATGGTATCTGCACTCCTGAAAGGCTATTGCATCTCTCCCAGGAAAGTAAATGAATGGATTAGCTAATCATGAAATTAAATCATATGTGTTCTCCTAAAAGCCAGGCTGTAGTAAACATTCTCCTTCTTGGTCTAGCTACAGAGCTTCCACAGGCTGGATTAAGGCAAGAAGCAATACAGCCCTCCCTGGATGAACCCTCCACCGGCAGGAGTGGAGGAGGAAGCCAACCTCACGTGTCTCTCTTGCCCCATGGCAGGGACTCTGTCCCTCACTGTGCTAAACATCCTCTCACCTGGGTTCTGCTATCATCTTTCTTAATCCAGAATATGCAACTGTTTCTTTTTAGAACCTGCTGTGGGATTTAGACCCTAAGCAGGTGCATGGCTTGTTTTGGCACAGTTGCTAAAGTGTGTGCGTAGCCTTCCACCCTACCTCCCCACCCAGGGTCTGTACTCAGGGGTAAATGGGGCTCACATATAGAATGGGATGTGTCCATCTATGTCACGTATAGTTACCATGTTGCTTCTTTTCTACAGGAAGATAAGGCTCAGCCCATCATTGTTGATGTTTAGCATTCCATGTCTCTTCAGTTGCTGCCCCCACTCTGTCTCCAAAACTGCACTCTGCCCTTTAGGAAAAGTGGGGAGCAGCTACAGTTGGTATCAGGGTGATGGAGAAAGGAAAGGAGAGGAGGGGGCTATTGTTTAACAAGGCTTTGCCACGTTAAATCAAATGAGATAGGTGTCATTCCCACATTTAGGCTCAGGAAACTAAGACTCAGAGGTAAATAAACAATTTGCACAAGGGTACACCTACCAATTAAGGGCTGGAGCAGAAATTCTCACCCAGGGCTAAGGATTCCAAAGTTCAGGTCTTTCTACACACACACCCCCAAATCCATTTGGTCTCCTGGGCAGCCTCTTAGTTCTCCCAGCCAGTGACTTCTAGCTGCCATATATCATTCATATTACATGATCCCATTGTCATTGTCAGCTAGAGACGTCCCAGGTTAATTGGAATTAGAATATAGCTTGCAGACATTTTTGGTCTACATTTTGGGGCAAAGATCACCTAACCCTGCTCTCTCTTGAGAGCAAAGTTCACATGCAAAGTTCACTTTGCATGTGAACTTGCCCTGTGCTCTCACTCTTTTTTTTTTTTTTTGAGACAGAGACTCAAGCTGTTGCCCTGAGTAGAGTGCTGTGACATCACAGCTCACAGCAACCTCAACTCTTGGGCTTAAGCGAGTCTCTTTCCTCAGCCTTCCAAGTAGCTGGGACTACAGGCACCCACCACAACGCCCGGCTCTTTTTGGTTGTAGTTGTCATTGTTGTTTGGCAGACCTGGGCTGGGTTCGAACCTTCCAACTCCAGTGTATGTGCCTGGCGCCCTAGCCACTGAGCTACAGGCACCGAGCCTTTGCTCACTCTTTGATTCTTTCCTCTGTGAATCTTTGACCAGGCTGGTTTATTTTAATTCTGATACCTTATTCTGGATTCTGTAGGATCATCTTTATGTCTTCTTTCCAGAAACTGTCTTAGAATATTCACTTTTAAGTAACAGGGCCAGAGTCACTGTAATCTTTAGACTATACTTAGTGCAATTAAACCTGCTTAAAGCATGGTTGAGGGAGATGATACAAAATGTTGATAAAAGATGACTATTTAAAGCCAAATTTGCATAATTATATTAAATTTCTTCATTTTACTAGAACAAGAGCAACCTAATTGTACAACATAAAGCCTATTTGGAGCACAGTAGTATTTTAAATCATTTTACTCATAACACACAACTACATAAATGACTAAAAATACATGTGAATATAACCTTTTAAACAAATTAGATAATTACAACATAGATTTACATAAAAGTTGTACAGAGTCAGCTTGATTGTTATTCAACAACTCTGAATATTAATTGACCTGAGTACTTCAGCAGAAAAAAATTGTATACTCATACTAAATCACTTAATATATTTTGCATGCTTAATTTTGATACAAGAGGCTAGGATCTCAAGAGATTTCACTATTGTAACAAACAATAAAACAAATTTCAGAGTAACAACTCTTATGACTCTGAATTGAGTGTTCCCATTCATTCCAGGATAAATCATATCTTCAAACAAAATTTAATTTTCAGATCTACTTATATGTTATATGGCTATACAGGCATATATTTTATATACTTAGTGCAATGGTTTGAGTGTGTATCCCCTCCAAAACACATATTGAAATTTAGTTGCCATTGCAAAAGTGTAGAAAGAGGGACCTTTGAGAGGTGATTGGGCCACGAGGGCTCCACCAAATGGTGAGACGCCTTCCCTTACAAAAGGGTGAACTTGGCCCCCTTCGTCCCTTGGCCCTTCTACCTTCTTCCACAGAAGGATGCAAGAAGAAAGCCCTTTCCAGAGGCTGGCACCTCCCCAGCCTCCAGAACCATGATCCAATAAATTCTTGCTCATTATAAATTACCCAGTCTGTAGTATTCTATTACTGAAGCACAAAAAAAAAAAGACTAAGACACATACATTTCTAATATCTCAGTAAAATGATATTTTCCCTAAGTCATATAATAAAGATTTATCTTGAATCATCCACAAAGATTTTGTCTGTAAAATTCCAAGAGTACAAAGTTATGAGCCATGTCATAGCATTAATCTACAAAGTAGCATTGTAGCAACACACTTTAAAAATGTTATTTCTGGAATACAGTAACGTCTCAGGATACAAAATCAGTGTCCACAAATCAGTAACCTTCATATATACTAATAATAGTCAAGCTGAAAATCAAATCAAAGACACAGTATTGGGCGGCACCTATGGCTCAATGAGTAGGGCACCAGCCCCATGTAAGGATGGTGGCGAGTTCAAACCTGGCCCCGGCCAAATTGCAACTACAACAAAAAAATAGCTGCGTGTTGTGGCAGGCACCTGTAGTCCCAGCTACTTGGGAGGCTGAGGCAAGAGAATAGCTTAAGCACAAGAGCTGGAGGTTGCTGTGAGCTGTGAATTCATGGCACTCTACCGAGAGTGACAAAGTAAGATTTAGTCTCTAAAAAAAAAAAAAAAAAAAGACACAATATTCTTCACAGTAGCATCAAAGAAAATGAAATACTTGGGAATATACCTAACAAAAGACATGAAGAATCTCTACAGAGAACTACAAAAAACTTGAGAAAAGAAATACCAGAAAATGTTAAATGGAAGAACATACAATGCTCATGAGTGGGAAGATTAAACATTATTCAAATGTCAATACTACCCAAAGCAATCTACATATTTAATGCAATCCCCATTTATTCACTAATGTCATACTTTGAAAAAAATAACACTTTGTTTCATATGGAACCAGGAAAAAAAACAGAATCACTAATGCAATTAAAGGAAACAAAAATAAATCTGGATGCATCAAGTTACTAGGCTTCAGGTTATACTGCAAGTCTGTAGTGACTAAAATAGCATGGTACTGGCACAAAATAGAGATATAGACCCATAGAATAGAATAGAGAACCTAGAGATAAAACCAGCCACAGATTGCCACCTGATCTTTGACAAACCAAACAAAAGCATGAGCTGGGGAAAAGAATCTCTATTTAATAAATGGTGCTGGGAAAACTAGTTAGCCACATGTAGAAGATTGAAATTGGTCTGGTCCCATACCTCTAACCAATGGCAAAAATTAACTCTCACTGGATAAAAGACTTGTATTTAAGACATGAAACAATAAAGATTCTAGAAGAAAATGTAGGAGAAACTTGACAATATCAGCCTGAAGAAATTATTTATTTATTTATTTATTTATTTATTTATTTATGTTTGCAGTTTTTGGCCGGGGCTGGGTTTGAACCCACCACCTCTGGCATATGAGGCCAGTGCCCTACTCGCTGAGCCACAGGCACTGCCCTATTTATTTTTTATTTATTTATTTTTTGAGTTCCAAGCTGTCTCCCTGTGGTGTCATAGCTCACAGCAACCTCCATCTCTTGGGTTCAAGCAATCCTCTTGCCTCAGTTTTTCTATTTTTAGTAGAGACGGGAGACTAACTTTTGCCCAGGTTGGTCTCGAATTCCTGTGTTCAAGCAATCCATCAGCCTAGGCCTCCCAGAGTGCTAGGATTACAGGTGTGAGCCACCGCACCTGGCCATGGAAAAAGAATTTATGAAGACCCCCTTGGCAATTGCAACAACACCAAAATAAATAAATGAGACATGATCAAGCTGAAAAGCTTCTGCACAGCCAAGATTACAAAACTAAAGCAAATAGACAGCCTTCAGAAACTTCAGAGAAGATATTTGCATGCTACAAATCTTACAAAGTGCTGATAACTAGAATCTACAGAGAGCTCAAATGATATCAACCAGAAAAGAACAAAGAATCCTATTTATAAGTGGGCAATAGACAGGAACAGAATCTTCTCTAAAGAAGACAGAAGAATGGCCAAGAAACACATGAAAAAATCCTCTTCATCTCTAATCATCAGAGAAATGCAAATCAATACCACTCTGAGATATCCCCTTAACCCCAGTGAGAAAAGCTCACATCACAAAGTCCCTGAGACGCACATGCTGGGGTGAAGGTGGAGAGAAAGGAACATTTTTACACTACTCATGGGATTGCAAATTAATACAACCTCTATGAGAATGTATTCTCCTCTGAAGAATTGTGGAGAATCCTCAAAGACCTAAAAGTAAACCTTCCATTTGATCCCATAACCCCATTACTAGGCATCTACCCAGACTAAAATAAATCATTTTCCCATAAGGACATTTGCACTAGAATCTTCACCGCAGCTCAATTCACAACCACCAAGATGTGGAATCAACCCAAATGCCTATCAACTCATAAATGGATTAATAAGTTGTGGTATATGCATACCATAGAATACTATTCAGCCATTAAAAGGTGGAAATTTTACATTTTTGTATTAACCGGGATGGAGTTGTACAACATTCTATTTAGTAAAGTATCACAAGAATGGAAAAGAAGGTTTGGCGCCCATAACTCAGTGGTTAGGGTGCTGGTCACATACACTAGGGCTGGCGGGTTCAAACCGCCTGCTAAACTACAATGCAACTACAACAAAAAAATTGTCGGGCGTTGTGGCGGGCGCCTGTAGTCCCAGCTACTTCAGGAGGCTGAGGCAAGAGACTCACTTAAGCCCAAGAGTCTGAGGTTGCTGTGAACTGTGACGCACAGCACTCTACTGAGGGCGACATAGTGAGATTCTGTCTCAAAAAAAAAAAAAAAGAAAGACTGGAAATGCAAGTATCCAAAGTATCCAATACTAACATGAAACCACGTTAGTGATAGACAAAGAACTACACACCTGCACACTTGCATGAGAGAAAAAGACAATTAAATTCAAGGATACGGTGAGGGAGGAGAAGGAAAAGGGCGCCTGTAGTCCCAGCTACTTGGGAGGCGGAGGCAGGAGACTCACTTGAGCCCAGGATTTGGATGTTGCTGTGAGCTGTGATGCCACAGCACTCCATCCAGGGTGACAGCTTGAGGCTCTGTCTCAAAAAAAAAAAAAAAAAAAAGATAAATATAGACTCAGGGTAAAGGGATGGTCATCTATTTTTCAGGCAAATGGAAAGCAGAAAAAAGCAAATGTTACAATTTTATTCACAGATAAAATAGGCTGTAAGCCAACAAAAGTAAGGAAAGATAAGGATGGTCACTTCATATTTGTTAAGGGTAACACTCAATATGATGAGATTTCAATTATTAATATTTATGAACCCAACCAGAATGCACCTCAATTTATAAAAAAAAAACTCTAACAGACATGAGCAACTTGATTTTCTCCTGCATCCTAATAGTCGGAGATTTTAATACTCCTTTGGTAGTGTAAGATAGATCCTCCAAAAAGAAGCTAAGCAAAGAAATTTTAGATTTAAATTTAACCATTCAACATTTGGATTTAGGCTCGGCGCCTGTGGCTCAACAAGCTAAGGCATCAGCCACGTACACCTGAGCTGGCGGGTTCGAATTCAACCCAGGCCTGCCAAACAACAATGACGGCTGCAACCAAAAAATGGCCGGGCGTTGTAGTGGGTGCCTGTAGTCCCAGCTACTTGGGAGATAGAAGCAGGAGACTCCCTTGAGCCCGGAAATTGGAGGTTGCTGTGAGCTGTGACAGCTTGAGGCTCTGTCTCAAAAAAAAAAAATTGGATTTAACAGACATCTACAAAACATTTCATCCTAACAAAACTAAATACACATTCTTCTCATCAGCCCACGCAACATACTCCAAAATCGATCACATCTTAGGTCACAAGTTTAACCTCAGAAAATTTAAAAGAATAGAAATTATTCCTTGCATCTTCTTGGACCATCGTGGAATAAAACTTGAACTGAGTAACAACAGAAATCTGCATACTCATACAAAAACATGGAAGCTAAAAAACCTTATGCTGAATGATACCCGGATCATAGACAAGATTAAGAAGGAAATTACCAAATTTTGGGAACAAAACGATAATGAAGATACAAATTATCAGAACCTTTGGGATACTGCAAAGGCAGTCCTAAGAGTGAAATTTACAGCACTAAAAGCCTTCCTCAAGAGAATGAAAAGAGAGGAAGTTAACAAGTTAATGGGACATGTCAAACAACTGGAAAAGGAAGAATATTCCACTTCAAAACTCAGCAGAAGAGAAGAAATAACCAAAATTAGAGCAGAATTAAATGAAATTGAAAAAAAAAGAATTATACAACAGATCAATAAATGAAAAAGGTGGTTTTTTGAAAAGGTCAATAAAATAGATAAACCTTTGGGTAACCTAATCAGGAAAAAAAAGAGTAAAATCTCTAATTTCATCAATCAGAAATGGTAATGATGAAATAACAACAGACTCCTCAGAAATTCAAAAACACCTTAATGAATATTACAAGAAACTTTATTCTCAGAAATATGAAAATCTGAAGGAAATTGACCAATATTTTGAAGCACACCACCTTCCTAGACTTAGCCAGAATGAAGTGGAAATGTTGAACAAGCCTATATCAAGTTCTGAAATAGCATCAACTATACAAAATTTCCCTAAAAAGAAAAGCCCAGGACCAGATGGCTTCACATCAGAATTCTACCAAATCTCTAAAGAACTAGTACCTATATTACTAGTATATAGTAATATAGACCTTTTCCAAAATATAGAAAAAGAAGAAATACTGCCCAACACATTCTATGAAGCAAACATTACCTTGATCCCCAAACCAGGAAAAGAAAGACCCAACAAGAAAAGAAAATTATAGACCAATATCACTAATTAATATTGATGCAAAAATATTCAATATGATCCTAACAAACAGAATCCAGCAACACATCAAACAAATTATACATCATGACAAAGTGGGTTTTATCCCAGGGTCTCAAGGCTGGTTCAATATACGCAATTCTATAAATATAATTCATCACATAAACAAAGTAAAAAACAAAGACCATATGATTCTCTCCATTGATGCAGAAAAAGCTTTTGATAATATCTAGCATACTTTTATGAACAGAATACTTAAGAAAATGGGTATAGAAGGGACATTTCTTAAACTGATAGAGGCCATCTACAGCAAGCCCACAGCCAATATCACATTGAATGGAGTTAAATTGAAATCATTTCCACTTAGATCAGGAGCCAGGCAAGGTTGCCCATTGTCTACACTGCTTTTTAACATTGTAATGGAAGTCTTAGCCATGGAAATTAGGGAAGAAAAGGCAATCAAGGGTATCCTTAAAGGGCCAGAAGAGATCAAACTTTCACTCTTCACAGATGATATGATTGTATATCTGGAAAACACCAGGGATTCTACTACAAAACTTTTAGAAGTGATCAAGGAATACAGCAGTGTCTCAGGCTACAAAATCAACACTCATAAATCTGTATCCTGGCTCGGTGCCTGTGGCTCAACAGGCTAGGGTGCCAGCCATGTACACCTGAGTTGGTGGGTTCAAATCCAGCCCGGACCCACCAAACAACAGTGATGGCTGCAACCAAAAAATGGCCGGGCATTGTAGTGGGCGCCTGTAGTCCCAGCTACTTTGGAGGCAGAAGCAAGAGACTCGCTTGAGCCCAGGAATTGGAGATTGCTGTGAGCTATAAATGCCACAGCACTCTACCCAGGGTGATCGCTTGAGGCTCTGCCTCAAAAACAAACAAACAACAACAACAAAAAAAACCCATAAATCTGTATCCTTTATATATACCAATAGTCAAGCTGAAAAAACAGTCAAGGACTCTATTCCATTCACAGTAGTGCAAAGAAGATGAAATATTTGGGAGTTTAACTAACAAAGGACGTGAAAGATCTCTATAAAGAGAACTATGAAATTCTAACAAAAGGAATAAGATGTTAACAAATGGAAAAACATACCATGCTCATGGCTGGGAAGAATCAATATTGTTAAAATTTCCATACTACCCAAAGCAATGTACGGTTTTAATGCAATCCCTATTAAAGCTCCACTGTCATAAAATTTAAAGATCTCGAAAAAAGAATATGTCATTTTATATGAAATCAGAAAAAATCTCGAATATCCAAGACATTACATCATAAATAAAAACAAAGCAGGAGGAATTATGCTACCAGACCTCAGACTATACTTTAAATTGATAGTGATCAAAACAGCATGGTACTGGCACAAAAACAGAGGTAGATGTTTGGAACAGAATAGAGATCCAAGAGATGAACCCAGCTACTTACCATTATTTGATCTTTGACAAGCCAATTAAAAA
>CAUYON010204928.1:0-19138 GCA_963573935.1 Arctocebus calabarensis | reverse complement strand
GCCCGGCCATTTTTTTGGTTGCAGCTGTCATTGTTGTTTGGCGGGCCCGGGGGCTGGATTCGAACCCGCCAGCTCAGGTGTACGTGGCTGGCGCCTTAGCCCGTTGAGCCACAGGCGCCGAGCCGGTACATGAAATTCTTTTTGATTAAAATGATGCAGATGGTGGCCACAGCAAACAGAAAGCTTTCGATGCAGGATCCCAGGGTGGAGGTACCCTGGGAATTATTGTTTCCAGTTTTAACCTAGTGAGCACATGTTCTCACCTTACATGACTTTGAAAAGTTTCATTTGAGTGGGTGTCCGTGCATCTGTTATGATTGGAGATTCATATTTCAAGGCTTCTAAATGTTGTAGTCTGATATGTGAATTAAAAAGAGGAGGAAAAAAGTCATTAGGCTCTTGGAAGTCTTTTTCTGGAGTGGGGTCTCCAACCTGCAGCCACATGCTGATTTTGTGAGGACTTCTTTGCTGAAGTGTGATGTTGGCTCGCATGAGAAGTATACACGAAACTCGTCTTTGCTAATAAGCTTTCCTTAGTGTTTGTGTAATTAATGTGCGGCCTAAGACAACTCATATTCTTCCAGTGTGCGGTAGTGTGTCATGTAGAACATTACCAATAATGTGGTTGGGGTATAGAGTTATATTTGAGAGAACAGTTTTAGCAGATGCCTGAAGTTGATGTTCTTTTGGAAGCAGCTGTTTGCAAATAAAGAAATCAGGACTGACAGGCAGTTGTGTCATTCTTCCCATGTGTTACCAGCGTCTCTTCCCAAAGTGGAAGTTACCAGGAACGTGTTGGACTTGTATGGAAATTGGAACGTGGCCCCTGGTGGAGTTAATGTGTGTTCTTTAAATAGGCAGACTTCCGGATTTATATAGAATACTTTATATTCATTTTTGATGCTGTTTTTCACTTTTGTAGTGGAGGATTTCAACCCCTCTTTGGGGACATGGTTGAAGAACTGTGGATGGGGTCAACAAGTTAAAATCCCCTGATGTGGGAGAAACAAATGCACATAGAGAGGGCCTTGGGATTTTCCTAGGAATGCTTGTAGAGCCTCCTGGGGCCCCCGGGTCTAGCTGGCAGGCCCCAAGTGCTTTTATCCAACTCAAGGTTGACTTACCAGGGATCACAATGACAGGAGTGACAGCCAAAGCTGAAGGCCCTGCTGGTGGATTTGAAAGCAGGCTCCTCATTGGCAATGAGGGAGTGACCCTTTTTAAGTCATATTTTTATGTCTTTTTGAATTTTCCCTCCTAAGCGGACAAGAGGGAGAAAATATATGATGTGTGATTAACTGGCCATTTCAAGTGACCTCTCTGTTGTTAGACTTTAATTACTGACCGATTTGTGCGTACCTTTGATTGATTTAGGAATTATTTCCAGGAGACAAGTAGAATCAGTGAGATGTGTAGAAAGAGTGTGGGATTAGGCATTGGCGCAACCTGCCCAGTGAGCTGTGTGGCACCGGGCAAGGTAAATCTCTGACCTTTTCTTTCCCCATGCAGGAAGAGGGTGGGTGTTTCCTATCCTCCTGAAGGTCATTCTTTAATATAATGTCATTGAAGCTCTTAGCGCGTGAGTGTGATACATTACCAGCACTCCATTACTGGAAGGCACTGTTTTTGCTGTTGATCCACACAGTTGAAAGCAGCATAAAATGATGAGTTTACGTGTATGTTATTTCCCACCTGTCACTCTATGTTGAGAATGCAATAATAGGCCTGCTGCACCTGCTCACTCCTGTAATCCCAGCACTCTGAGAGGCTGATGTGGGAGGATCGCTTGAGCTTAGGAGTTTGAGACCAGCCTGAGCAAAGTGAGACTCTGTCTCTATTAAAAATAGAAAAAAAATCGCTGGGCATTGTGGCAGACACCTGTAGTCCCAGCTACTTGGGAGGCTAAGGCAGGAAGATACGATGAACCCAGGAGTTTGAGGTGGCTGTGAACTAGGCTGATGCTATAGCAAGCACGCCAGCCTGGACAACAGAGTGAGACTGTCTCACACACACAGGAAAAAGTGCAGTAATAGTCTCTTAAACTAAAAGTTGAACATACCATAACCAATATATTTTAAATCTTTGGAAATACATTGATTTGATTTATTTTCAATCAAATTAGAAATAAAATAGGAATAATTTAAGTCGAAAATTTTAGGAAAAAGAGTTGATTTGAAATGCCATTTCCAGCGATAGTTTTGTTATAACATGTCCACGTTAGCATCCTGATTCAGGAGGTTGTGCTTAGTGTCTTTTTTGTTGGACTTGTTGAAATTGTTGTGCAGAATAGAAATAGTTTAGTGAGATTATTAAATCTCAGTGTTGCATTCCATCATGTGGGTTTACATCACAGGTCATAAGGTAATTCTTTATAACTTGAAGGGCCAGTGAATAGCCAATAATTTTTTCTCTGAGAGACAGTCTCATTGAGTCACCCTGGGTAGAGTGTAGTGGCATCATAACTCACAGCAGCCTCAAATTCTTGGGCTCAAGTCACCCTCTTGTCTCAGCGTCTTGTGTACCTGAGCCCCCAGGTCTCAAGTCTTCAGTCTTTATCACCTGTCTTTAACAACACTTTGATTCTGTGATACCAAAGAAAGAGGAAAGCTTTGAGAAGCTAAGCATTGAAAAGCTATAAATTATAATGTTTTATTGTTCAGTGAAGAAGTAAAAAATGGAAATGGAAGCAATGCCAAAAAATACGCCCAGGGTTAAAACAGTACGATTTGGAACTTGCTATGTTTTTGAGCTATGGTCCTAAGCTTTGAAGTTCATGAGGTGTCTGCTATAATCTAGCACAGTTCATCCTGGAGGACCGAGTTCTGACATTTACTAGAAACTTTAGTTTGTCTTTTGAAGATTCCAGCTGACACATGGATTTTTGGTGTGATAGGATGTCAGTGAAGTTGAATGTAGGCCAGATGGAGGAGGTCTGAGGCTTTGACCTGGGAGAATGGGAACCACCAGGTCCTGAAGGGTGCTCAGAGAGGGTGAAGCAGTGCAGAGACCTAGTACGCTTGTGGTTTCAGGAGTCCTGCTGCCTGGGTAAAGTTCTTGTCCAGTCTTGGTGATGTTGGACAAGTTTGCCTCTGGGACTCTTCTTCTCCATCAATAAAACGGGAGTGATAATGGTGTTGGCCTTACTATCCCAAGAGTACTGTACTTAAATTGGTTGTCTAGAGGGAACACAGGGACTATTATATTTTCAGTCCTTTCTTTGGCTTCTCTGGGTGGGGTCTCCATGTCACACTTGTGAATAGTAAATAAGGCTGTGGATGCTTCCTGAAGGTTCTTTCTTTGTTTGAGAAAGATATTTGCTTTTCAAAAAGTTTTTTAGAAAAGGAATATGAGAGCCACGATAATTTTGAGGGTGGTGTTTTCCCACAAAATGCAATCCAAACTCATAGTTAAATCTTGTTTGCTTTATTTATAGGGAACCCGGGTCTGGCTGAGAGAAAATGGCCAACATTTTCCAAGTACTGTAAATTCCTGTGCAGAAGGCGTCGTTGTCTTCAGAACAGACTATGGCCAGGTGAGAGTGCGTCGCTGCAGCTTCCTGACCTCTGTGCTCTGCTTTGTACACGGTCTGACCCAACAGTGCCTGTGCTTGCCTCACCCCACACATTACATTATTTCTCTAAGGGATAAATCCCAATCCCAGTGAGAACGTAGGACGTACACATTGTGAATGTGTGATGGATATAATACAGCACAGCAAACGGACAGAAGATCACACCCTGGCCTGGTTTCCTTCCTGGGTTTCTTTTCTATCTTCTTTTACCCTTTCAAGAATCAGAAGTGTAGGGTGTTAGGTAATTTAAGAAAAAGCGTACATATATTAATGCCAATCAATGACCTTATCACTTTCTCTTAAAATTCTTAAACTTTCAGAGTGACTTACTCGGTTTAGGTTACCCTGACCGAATACTATAACCTTTGTGGACTGTGAGCAGCAGACATTTACTTCTCATGGTTCTAAGGGCTGGGGAGTCCAAGATCAAGGTGCTGTCAGTTTAGTGGCTGGTGAGGACCCACTTCCAGTTTCACAGGCTGCTGCCTTCTCGCTGTTCCTCTCACTCACATGGTGGAAGGGTCAAGGGAGCTTTCACGTGTCTCTTTCACATTAAGTCTCATTCATGATGGCTTCATCTTCATGACCTAATCACCTCCCCAAGGCCCCATCTTTTAATATTGTTGCACAAGGGATTAGGATTTCAACACAGGAATTTTGTGGAGGATACACACGCTCAGTCTGTAACACAGAATTATGGAAACATTGGCGTGCCAGTGAGAATTTAGGGTCAAGAAGACTGACTCATCCACTTAAGCTGAGCCTTGTCATCTCCCTTGTTAACCACTAAAGAAGTCTTTTCTGTACCCAGCAACTCCACTGCTCCTGGATACCATTCTGCAGTGGAAAATGAATGAAAAGCATTTCCCCCAAAATACATGTGTGAATCCAGAAACCCATTTGCTGCTTGATTATACTTTGATGATTATGAGAGGAACCCCAGCTTCCGCATTTTAAAAAGGACACCAATTTTAATGTTACAGATGGACTTCCCCCATCTGTTGAGGACACGTTGAAATTTAAGACTTAGGGAACTGAAAGGAAGCTGTATCAGGAACATAGGGCTACTATCTTCTTAGTCCCCTCTTTGCTTTCTCTATTCAGCGGACTCACTCTTTGTCACACTTGGGTATGGTCAGTAGAGGCTGCTGATCTCAAAATGTAGAAGTGAATTTAGTTTGCAAGTTGTTGTGTTGAGAACAAAAGCTTCGGGGTCCATTCTTATGTGATTTAAGGTAGATGAGCCCCTTGGTTAACAAAACTTCTCAGCAGGGGTGGTCTGTTTGGTGGAGCCTTACTCATTTCCTGGCTTAATAAACAATAATGATGTTGGGCTGTTTTGCAACTCTTTTTTTCCCCATTTGAGAGTCTTGAATGGCTTCTTAATATTTCTCTATTTTTTTTTTTTTAGATAGAATCTTATTATGTTACTGTTGGCAGAGTGCCATGATGTCATAGCTCACAGCAACCTCAAACTTTTGGGCTTAAGTGATTCTCTTGCCTTAGCCTCCCAAGTAGCTGGGACTGCAGGTGCCCGCCACAATGCCTGGCTATTTTTTGTTGCAGTTGTCATTGTTGTTTGGCTATCCTGGGCCGGATTCTAACAAGCCAGCCTTGCTATATGTGACTGGCGCCATAACCACTGTGCTACGGGTGCCGAGCCCTCGATATTTATCTGGTATAAAGACACACCTGTGCTCTGTAGATGTGGACTTGGGGGTGTGGCGAAAGATAGGGGCAAATAGATCACATGTCTAATGGTTGCCGACAGTGTAGACTCTCTCCACTGACGCCCAGTCTAGTTGTTTTCTTATCAAAGTCTCAGGTAATGTATTGGTAGTATGATCCATAAACTGAAGACCAAATAAGTTAGTTTTGCTAACTTTAGGCTCAGGCTGTTCTCACATGTTGAAGTTCCCAAATGGGATTGGTCAGCATTTTTCTGTCTTGTTTATTACTCTGTCTTCCCTTCTCACTTTCTCCATATGAGAATTCCTCTCCTCCCTTGGTAGAGTGCTATGGGGTCATAGCTCACAGTAACCTCAAACTCTTAGGCTCAAGCAATTCTCTTGTCTCAGCCTCCCGAGTAGCTGGGACTACAGGTGTCTGCCACAATGCCTAGCTACTTTTTAAAAGACAGGGTCTTGCTCTGGCTCAGACTGGTTTTGAATCCATGAGGTCAGGCAATCTACCCTCCCAAGTGGTAGGATTACAGGCCTCAGCCTCCCAAGTGCTAAGATTATAGGCATGAGCCACCGCGTCTGGCAGAGAATTAAGTTTCTTTAAGGCTTTCCATATATAATTCTCAAGGTGATGTGGAAAGGGAAAACAACGTGTAAACAGTATAATTCATTTAACAAAGTGAAATAGATTTTTAATGGGATTCATTTCTTTTTTTTTGAATTATATTTAATCCCAGAGCCTTTCCTTGTATTCTTTTACCTTTGCTTTAAAAATTTTTTGATTAGAAAACATACATTAACTTTACTATCTCAACTGTCTTTATGAGTGTAGTTCAGTAGTTGTGCAATAGATCTGCAGAACTTCATCTTGCAGCACTGAAACTCTAGCCACTAAACATCAATTCTCTCCACCCTCTCTCTGCAGCCCTGGGTAGCTTCTGTTCTTCTTTTCTATGATTTTAATTACTTTAGATCAGGGAGGTTCAAGCTTTTGGCTTCTGTCAGCCACACTGGAAGGAGAAGAGCTGTCTTGGGTCACACATTGCATACACAAACCCTAAACAAAGGTGATGAGCAAAGAGAAAGGCCTGTGCATGATTTTCATGATATCAGCCACCACATATAAGCAAAAAAGTGCTCATGTAACAGTCCTAATCCTATAGGACTGTGTTTACTTTTATTATAAAAATTAATGGACAGGAATATAAACAGCAAGGTTTGGGCCCTTTCACATCTCAGCTGCTGACCCAGGGCAAGGCCAAGAGTCGATTGGAAAGCATGTGAAGAGCCGCTGAGGTGTGCACGCACCCAATAATCGAATAAGAATGCTTACCTGACGTCTAAATAACACTGAACGACTAGTGTTGCAATGGTAGGTTGAAATATTATTGATAATGGCTGCTAGGTCGAGTCATCAAGAGCAACTATAGTGTCTGATTGTGTCAGTTCAACTGTCCGCACTTGGATAATAACACAGTGGGAGCCGCACAGTGCAGTGAAACTGAAGCCACACAGGCGTACAAATAGTGAGAGCGTATGTGTGTTTATTTCGAGTGACACTGTGACATGACTTTGTTGTGTACAAACTTCCTGCTTGAGAACTGTGCCGTCCAATTCCACCAAATAATCACCAAAAATACTCCTAAAGTTTTAAGTCAGTTTATGATTTAGGGCAGTGTTCATAGCCATCCTGGGCCACGTGCAGGCCATGGGTACCCCTGCTTCCATTACTTCGTATGAGTGGACTAATACAGTATTTGGTCTTTTGCGACTGGATTATTTCAATTAGGACAGTGTTTCCAGGGCTTTCTATTCCTGTCTAACTAAGCTTTGTTGGCAGAGGCTCTTAACATGACAACTCAACCTGTCTTATGCTGCCTTTGACTCTTGGACAGGAATCTGTGCCACGTACAGCCCTTGCTGGCCACAATTGACGGGCAGCTCTCAATGAGCTTGGATAGGAGGGTTAGGTCCGTTAGTTTTGCTCATTTTGGACAGTATTTATGGATTGTGGGTTTAGAAAGAATGAAAGCCAGGATAATGTGTACTTGAAAACAACACTGAACCTTGACCTCTAATCTTTAGTTGGTCATCAAATACTTGTTTTTTTGTTGTCCACTCTCTTATTCCCAGATAGACAAGTGTAATTAGCCTGGAGATTCATGTAGGAATTGTAGGGTTTACAGTATAACAAAAATAAGGCCAGATTTTTTTTTTTTGAGACAGAGTCTTACCCTGTTGCCCTAGGTAGAGTGCCATGGTGCCCTGGGTAGAGTGCCTTGGCTCTCATAGTTCACAGCAACCTCAAACTCTTGAGGCAATTCTCTTCCCTTGGCCTCCCAAGTAGCTGGCACTACAGGCGCCCGCCACGATGTCCGGCTAGTTTTTCTATTTTTAATAGAGATGTAATCTCGCTCTTGCTTAGGCTGGAAAAATCAGGCCAGATTTTAAAAATTGGGTTTAAGCTCACATCAAGAATTGGTGCTAGCCAAAATACTCTAGCTGCTTTTCTACTGCCCTATATAGTCCTCCCCTCCTTACATCATAAGTTCATTCTAACATTTACAGGAAGTCACCAAGGATAAGGAGAGGTTCATTAGCTGGTCCTGGTGCCCAGGATAGGAACACCTGTGCTGTAACTAGGCAGGGATAGATTCTTGATGGAATCATGCTCAAAAATCTGTAGCATGGCCTTGTTCTGGTCAAGTCTGTTCTTGGTTACTTTTTAAAATACTGGTTAATTTTGACTCAATTCGGTATGTTATTAAAGGATGTTAAGATATTGGCATTTCTGGAAGGAGAGAATGAGAAGTTAGTATTTAAAGGGTACAGATTTTCAGTTTGGGAACATGAAAAATTTCTGAAGATGGGGAACATGAAAAATTTCTGAAGATGGTGGAGATGACTGTCCAGCAATGTGATTGTACTTCATGCCAATGAACTGTGCCCTGAAACATGCTTCAACTGGTGCACTTTGGGTTGGTGTGTATGTGTGTGTGTGTTTATTTGTTTCACCTCTTCCATACACACACTAAAAAATGTCAATCATTTGGGTCAGATGGTAATGGGCAGAAATTATTAAATGATACTTGTTTCTTTAAAAACAATTCTTTTGAAATTTATACATTGCCCAATTATGACCTCTTAAGAATCCATAACTGCTTTACTAAACAATTAGTGTAATTTTCCTTTGATTTAGAGCAGTGCATCTGAAATATTACCGCCTGTGAATCACCTGGGGATTTGTTAAGATGCAGATTCTGACAGGCCAGTGGGTTGGGCGGGAGAGTCTGCTTTTTCATAAGCTCTTTCACAGTGACATTGATGTGACTGAACAAACCATACTGGAGTAGTGAGGATTTAGACGGTATTCCTGGAAAATGTCTTAGGATCATGGTCACCTAAAATGAAGAGCAGGAGGAACTTAATCCCTTATTTACACCGCCAGTTTCTGTTTTAGAGGAAGCAAAGATAGTGACAAGGAGGAAAGCTTTGGACAAAGTTTAAAAGTCTTTTTCTGGCCCTTCAAAGCTGTTCTTCTCTTTCCCAATCTCCGTGCTCTCCCTTCCAGCGACCATTTCACCTTCAGTGTGGCCAGTGGTTGGGCTAACTGCAGTATAGTAATTCTTGTGTGCATTAAAGAGCAATTTGAAAAATCCTCTTTAGTGTTAGAGACCCAGCAGAGCCGTGTGTAACTAAAATCCCAAAGTGGAACCTCTGGGACACTGGGTAGGAAAAAGATAATAGTGTATTGTTTTGCTTGAGTTCATGAAAGGGTACGCTGCTTTCTCAGTTCCTTCAGTCTCATGAGAATTTTGCACATTCACTCAGCTGCTCTTTTTTTTTTTTTTGCCAGGGATATGGTTTTATGTTAATTTAAAGTTTCATAACACTCTAAGATTTAAATTACTATAGGTTGATACTAGGAATATAGAAGGCCAAATGTCCCCATTTGACTTATAGCTTATATTTACTGTGAAGCATTTGTAGATGGGAAAAAGAAAGGAGCAAATGACATGCTCTCACACTCTTTTGAAAAATATATGTCACTGTGGGCTCCACGGCACACAGGCAGGTCAGCACATGTCCTGCAAGTTAGATGTTGGTTGTCTTCTTGGACAACAAGCTTTGAGACAGGGTCTCAGCAGAGCATATTTTATAAAGCACCATAGTTCCACTGGGTACCTGCACAGCTGGGAGATCAACTCTCATGAAAAGGGAAGAGGGAAGACAGCACTGAACATTTGTCTTTTTCCAGAACATTCAGGAGGTGCACAGTCACCATAGCGCCCTCTAAGAACATTGTAGAATTGAGTAATAAGTTCTAAATTAGACTTTCTTGTTGAGAGTTTGAACTATTTTGTTATCCTTTTTCTGAAAAGGGTCTAATTTGATTGCTCTGAAATAACCTTAGTGTGATATCAATTTACCTGCTTGTATTTTCAGGGGCGGTTGTTCAATTTACCGCAGTACCTTTAATCAAGGCGATTATACTTGATAATGCAGTGATTCCATTTGGTTTTCTGTTTGAATTGTGTCTATGTGGAGTCTTCCAAAATATTTACTGGTTGGGGATGTAATCGTCCAAATCTACAAGGTGGTGCCCTTCTCCATGCCCTTCTCTTTTTATTTGCAGCAAGTGTAACTGAACTTGGTTTTAAAAGTTCTCTCCTACACCGGGAACACATACTAATTACTAATCACATCTCCTGCTTAAAACCATCTCTGACCTGTTGGATTGGCCTTCTGGTTTTGGCTTATTGGATGACATGGGCCCAATTTTGTGAAACTTGATAAGGAGTGAGTTAGTGTGGTGACTTTTCACTTTTCAGGGCTCTTTTTTTTGGTCATTTTCACACACTTTCTGCCCTGTCCTGCTGACTTTCTTTTCCTTTGTCCCCATTGGTGTCTTTTTGTCCTTTGAATCTCCTGTGGATGAGGGTGACTTTTGACCTCTTTCCAGCCACCTTCTCACTACACCGTCTGTGCACACTCCTGTCACCCGTGCAGTCTCAAGCTTGTGGAGTGCAGGGGAGGGGTCAGTGGGGACCAGCCAACAGATGTCCCATTGTGGGAATTGGACAGCTAGATTCCAACTTTTTGGAAGTGGCCAGAGAAGTTAGAGCTGACTACTGAGGGGAAGTGGTAGATCCTAGATATTTGAGCCCTGTGAAAAATCTCATCTGAGAGCCCAGAAATGCCCGTGCTCTCCAGCAGCCAGACGCTGCATTCCCAGCTTGTCATGCAAAGTCAGCTGCTGGCTGGGCAGTGGGGGTTAGGGGGGGAAGGTGGCATGAGCCCAATGAACTCCTTCTTGGATCTGGAGGGGGGAGTGAGCCAGCAGCTGGCTTGATCCCCCTTCTGGCCTTATACTCCAGGCGGCAGGAAGGGACCACCAGGGGTCCTGAGGGGACTAACTCCTGGGAAGACTGGCTGGGCTTTGAATTGTGGGGGGTGAGGGAACCAGCAGCGAGGCAGCTAAGCTTGCGAAGATGGAGGAACAGGCGTTCATAATGCACAAGTGGTGTCCTTAGGATATAGGGGTTTTTGGAACCACACTCTGGCACAGAAGAGAGATCCTTTCTAGTCATCTGACCTGGACATAATTTCTTGCCTTTTGTGTTTTGTTTTGTTTTTAATGTATCTTCTATCCCCTTCTCAGCCTTTTTGATCTCCTTTTTTTGTGCATAGGAGGGAAAATGTTTTCACTTAATGGGGCCATTTATTGTACCCATTTTTTCCTCCTCAAAAGGATCGTTCGCTATTGGGCTCACTGTGCCTCTCAAGTCGCTCCGATGTCCATGTTTGGAGTTGCTGCTTCCAACCAAATCAACTTCAGGGTTTGCATGAGCCACGTACAACAGCAGTTTCTAGATGTTTTGAAGAGTTGGATGTTGGCAATTCTGTGTGGCTCAGCCTAATAGCATGTTCACGGCCCTTTATTTTAATTTTGTGATTTAGGTTATCATGGATCTGCTTATGATTTAACAATGGGATTTTTTCTGATGGCTTACAGTAAAGCTCAACCAAATAGAAGTTTTCTTTATTTGGGTTTTTTGTTTTTTTTTTTTGCAGTCCAGTTAAGACGGGAAGCACATCCCTAAAATAACATGCGGGCTTCAGTTCTATTGGTTTTGCTATTGTGTGTACACATGTGCTAACAGCTGTAACTTTGGTATTCCTTCTGGGGTTTCACTTTCTCTGGTGGGTGTCTAAAGGATTTGCTATGATTAGTCTCTCTTGTAAATACTCAAATTTGAGTTGAAAGAAAAATGAATAAATACATAGGTTTTTTTTTTTTTTTAGATAAGAGCTTGGGTTTTCCTCTCCTGTTTTGTGTGTATTTATGGGGGTAAACACACATTACATAGAGCTTAGCATTTTCACCATTTTAGGTTTACAGTTCAGAGGCATTAACGACATATGTAATGTTGTGTCATCCCACCATAATTTCTAAAACTTTTTCATTAACCCAAACAAAAATTCTGAACTCATTAAGCAATGACTCACCTTGTCATTTTTTTTTAAATTTCAGATTAATATAAGGGTACAAATGATTAGGTTACACTGTTTGTATTTGTTAGGTAAAGTCCAAGTAGTACTTGAGCCCTTCACCCAGGAGGTGTGCCATGTACCCCTACATTGTGCCCATTAGGTAGGTGCTTACCAAACCCTCTTCCTCTTCCCCTCTCTCCCCTCCCTGTAATTTATTTTTTAATTACTTTTCTGTTGGATACCTTTTCTTACACTGCTTTTAAAAATAATAGCACATAAGAAATTCTGTTTTGAATCTTTTCTTAAAGAATAGATTGTGAAAGATTGTGGTTTGAGGCCGAGCTTTGGATTCTTGCATTGGCGAATCCAGTGGTCCAGCTCAGCTCTCTGAGCACTTAACTTTGGCCACTTGTTGCACACATAGAGTTGAATGATGTGGCCCCTGTGCATGGATGAAAGTTTCTCTAAAGAGGAAAATGGGTTCCACAGTCATCCTAAAAATATGGAGAAAGAGAAATATGCTGGTAACAAGTGACAGATAATTTTTAAAAATTAGATGTGTGGTATTTGGCTTCTTTTGTTGAAACTTTAGTAGGGCTCCATCTGTTATTCTTGGAGTTCACTTCAATTAAAACAGTGCAGCTGTATTAAAAAGATAGCATTGAGCCGTGAAACTCTTACATTCCCTGTGTTTTTCCCATATTTTGCCGTTGCTCCTGGAAATACCCGTCTCTGAGATGCACGTTAATCGCCAGTTTGCAGTTTCTTAGAGTCAGAGGTCTGTACCCTGGAGACTTGACACCACGGGGACTTTCAGTCTTTCCCTCAAGACCAAGTAAAATGTAACTTGTCCAACTAACTTAGTTTTGGGCTAAAAAAAAATGTTTATATGCTCTGAAATGCATGTGGTTCTGAGTCTCTAGACCTCTTCTTCCAAGAATTTGGTTTGGCATTTTGTGGCTCAAAGATGGAAAGTCAAATGTTTCCATTAATTTTCACTCTGGGACTATAGAAGAAGAAAAAAAGTTTGCTTGTTTATTGTGCACTTAGCTCTGGGAAAAACACGTGCATGTTAACAAATCTGTGCAGCCCGTACGGAAGCTCCCTTACCGCCATCCGGGAGGAGGCCCTAGTGCCAACAGGCCAAGCCCCCTTGTTCTTGCCCCCACTGGAAACCTGGTTTCTGCAGAGCTGGGAGCTCCCCGGCCTTCATTCAGGGCCGAATGTGTTGATGCAGTCTGCTCACAGAGGTCACCACCACTTGAAAGGGCCACCTTATCACATGGGCACGTTTGGCTTTTTCTCTCTCCTCACCAAGGTCTCTGAGAATGGGGACTTGACATTGCTGTGTCCCTAGCACCCAGGAGCAGAGCCTGGCCCAGAGGCACCCTCAATAAGTACTGAATGGATGAATGAAGCTCTGTCTGAAGTCAGCACGGAGCCAAATAAGTCACTAGAATGCTGTGTGCTTGGTTAAGCATGTTATCATGTGACATTTTAATTAAAAAGTTAACAAGTCTTAACTTGGACCTGTAAATGACCAAAACAGAGCCACATGTCACAAGAATCGTGGTGTGAGTTTTACCTCATCGTGTAGAGACCCCCATAGACCACAGGACCAGGATGAAATACGGAGGGTGGAAGAAAAGCTGGGAGATTCTTTCACTTGATAGAGTCTAGAAACATAGAAATTGTGTTTTCACTCCTTGGGTGGAGTGGGTAGGTGTCTTGACTTCAGTTCAGAATCTTTTTTCAAAGTTTGGCATTTTCAATACCTGAGATTATTATTCAACAGTCATACTGAAGCAGGAAACAGCAGCAAACATCATATGCTACCTTGTGTCCTAAGGAATATGCCTGTGTGAGGTGTCACAGACCTCAGTGTGCCAGAGGGACCCACCGTTTCTGTTCTGTTACTCCCATAGCTCTAAACCACATCTTCCTCATAGGTGAGGAGGAGGAAGGCCTTGTCAGAGTCGGCATTGCCGATGGGGTAAGGGAAGAGGATGGTATTTGCTGGGTGACAGCCCCCTCCTGGCACTGTGCTGGTGTCAGTCTCTTTGTCCTGTTTCATCCTCAGAACCCCACAGCCAGCTGGAGGTACTGATATGACAGTTGAACTTAGGTGTGCTAATAGGTCCAAGAGGCCACACTTGGCCAGGGGTCAGTGATAGAGCTGAGGTTTGCCACTGGGGTTTGTCATCTTCCACTTTATCATGTGGGCACCTAAGGAGGAGTCTGAATGAGAAGGGTCGGACTGTTGACGGGGTCGCTGGCCCCTCTGCCATGCTGCTTTCTTTCCTCTCCATGGGCTCCAGGGATCTAGAATACTCATCCTCTGCTTTCTTGTCACGACATCTCTGCTTCCTGAAGTTACTCTTCAAGACTGGCAAGTTTTCCTGACACCCCCCCGCTGCCTTCTACTCTCTTAGTTTTTCCCTTCATTTTGCTGCGTTGCTCTGGGGAGACAGAAGGGCCACTTTTTTAGCGTTTCCTAGCCTTGTGCTCACAGCCTCGACACATGATGCTTCTTCGGCAAAGTAGTTCCCCACACTGGCTGCACATTGCAATGCACTGGGAAGCTCTTACAAGAAAGAGCCTTGGCCCTGTCCCAGAGCAAAAACCCAGAATCTCAGGTGAGACTCAGGCTATGCTGTGTTTTAGAAAAGCTTAGCGGGTGCTATTCAATGAGATCTGGGTTCAGAACAATGTTATAGCCTGAACATCGTATCAAAACGCTACCTTAGAAATGATTGAAAAGGCTCAGATTCTGCAGGCTGGGCCTAGGAAAGTGCTTATGATTGCTTAATAGCTAGGCCCAGGGAGCTTGCCTTTTGGCCATCTTTTCTGTGAAATAGCTCCCTCTGTCTGTCCATCTGTCTGTTCACCTGCCACCCCGCCATCCGTCATCTATCCCGGGGCCCTTGTCTGCGTGGGTCCCTGGAATTCATCGTTTACTCTCTCCAGAGCCTCAACCTGCTCTTGGTCTTCCCACCTGCCCTCCTTCTCCCACCTTCTCATGGGACACGGTTAGAGCAGGAAGTTTGCTTTAAGTGTCCCAGATACTGGTGCAGTGTGTCTGCACCCGTGAGGCTCCAGCTTCCTGCTTCATAGTCACTGTGGCCCTTGTTACAAAGTTCCTTGGACCTTGTAAACATTGCCTGAATCCAGCTCTTGGTGAATTTGGTTTTGGAATCTGCATTTAACAAGTTCCTCAGATTTTATTCGCACTGACTCAATGGGTACTTTGATCTGAGATAAACTGGAAAGTTCTTCCCCCCACCACCACCTCCAATTACTTGGTATTTACTTCAAATTGGGCTACTCTCTGCCCCGTGAGGAGGGGGCCCTGGGGAAAGGCCAGCTTTCTCTCTATGGCCTAACCTTCAGAGAGGTTTGATTCTTTCATTTCCCTGCCCCCTTTTCTCTCTGTGTCTGATACAGAGATGTTTGGTCAGTTCTGCCTTGTGAGAGAGTGTGAAGAATGTTCTAGAAATCCCAGTGGAGAAGCAGTCTCCTCAGGTCAGCTACACACATGTGGGCCATTAATGGTGGTCTTTGGGTGCAGATAACTCAGTTAAGCTCTATCCATGTTTCTGAAGTGAACCTTATCCCTGTTTCTTTCTCAAAGACAGAGTGGATTAGGGCCCGAGGGAAAGGCAAGACCGAGGTGTCTGTGGAGGAGAAGACGGCTCTGGGGTGGGTGAAGGTGGCCCCTGGGGAAGGGCTCTGTGTGGTCTGAGTGTAGCGTCACCCTCTCCCTGCAGTCTGTGTTCAGGTCACGATGACAGATCCCTGGTGAGTGGGATCCGTGTCCTTCTCAAAGAGGCCTGGGGGCACTTGCTTCTCCTCCTGTCACAAGAGGAAAAAGTGTTCCTCATCTTTAGTCACCAGAGAAATGCAAATCAAAACCACTGGGAGATGTCATCGAACCCAGTAAGGGTGGACCACATTACACAACGCCCAAACTCCAGATGTTGCCGTGGATGTGGAAAGAAGGGAACACTTCTGCCCTGCTGGTGGAAATGCAAGCTAATACTCTCCTTTGGTCTGTCATCTGTGACTTTGGTGTCTTATGGAAGGGCTTTGCAACAGCCTGAGTATAGTATTTGTGTCCCCCCTCCCTGGCCCCCGGTCTGATGTGCACAGCCGAGGACCAGCAGAGCCTCAAGTATAGACCATCTGGCTTTCTGCAGCCAAAGTTTGCCCAGCCTGATCTAAAGGACCATTTCCTCCAACTACTTCTGAAATCCTATTTAGTGCTGCAGGGGACCTTCCAGAGGGCTCCAGGCTGAGCTACAGACTGGAGTCACTTGAGGAGCTACTAAAAGGGATTCCTGGGCCACTATTCCATGGAGGTGAGCCCAGGGACTTATCTGCAGCCAGCAGGAGCGGCAGCACGAGCTGTGAACCTCCTGGTGGACGCTGGGTGCTCCATGGGTTCTTGAGCCCCATTCTTTTCCCAGTGAGGGGTAATGTCTTGTCCACGAGGATAAAATAGTCTGAGGTTAGTGGCTGAACTCAGGTTTCTTGTCACCTATAGGGCAGTGGCTCTCAAAATTGAGCTGGCATCTGAATCCCTGCAAGGCTTGTTAACACTGAATCCTCGGCCTGAACCCCGAGTTTCTGATTCGGAGTGTCAGGGGGAGCCTGAACATTCGCATTCCTTACTAGCTCCAGGTGCCTGCTTCCTGTTGGTCTGGAAGCATGCTTCCAAAACAGGTTTGTAGGACTTGGCAGGCTGTATGTGGATTTTTTTTTTTAAATTCATAGTCAAAATAAAAGCATCTGATACACCATCTTCCTCCCAAAGCATATTCTTTGAAAACACAGATGGTCACTCACACAGCCCAAGGACCCTCTTCAGCTGCAGCAGCCTTCAAGGAATCATTCTTGAGCAGTGTTGTGGTGTCGGGAGCGAGACGTAGTCTGGAGTTCTTAGTTTTAAACACTAACACCTGCCAATGGTTTAGTCTGTAACCAGATGTTGTTTTCTGTGTTGGCTTGATGGAGAGCCAGTCGCAGGCACAGCAAACATAGGAAAAACTTGTGTGTGGCATGTTCATTACAGCCCAACATCTTTCCAAGGAAGGGCTCTATGCCTTCTGGAAGTATTTCAGAGTGAGTTGATGGTGCTGTTCACTCTCAGAAGTTGCCATAGAGGCCGGGGCTTGGTGGCTGACACTGTAATCCTAGCACTCTGGGAGGCCAAGCCTGGTGGATCACTTGAGCTCAGGAGTTCAAGACTAGACTCAGCAAGGCTGAGGGGTTTTAACAAAACCCCATCTCTACTAACAGTAGAAAAATTAGTCAAACATTGTGGCAGGCACCTGTAGTCCCTACTGCTCGGGAAGCTGACGCAGGAGTTTGAGGTTGACACTCAACCCAGGGAGACAGAGTGAGACTCTATCTCAAAAAAATAAAAGAAGTTGCTATAGAAATGTTGACTCCCATAATGCTTATTTTTAATATGGAAGAGCAATTAAATTGTTAACTTATCATTTGGGGCATGCGGCTAATACATGTTCCTCCTTTTCTAAGCTCTGTTTATTTCTATTTAGAAGTGCTGTTAGAACTCCTACCACACCTACGGAGCATATGGCAAGGGTACAAGTCAAATCTGCCAAGTGTAGAACGTAGATGTTTTGGTACAATAATCAAGGAAATGAGGTGAAAGCTATGTTGATTGGTTTCATCTAACCACGTCAGATTGTATTAAAAAAAAATCAGCACATGTACCCCACATATGCATGAATGTATTCATGAACTATATGTATTTGAAATACATATGTATATGTATTTCTTAATTTTAAAAAAAAGAACTTGGAGACTTTTCCCAGGTGTTCAATATCCTCTTTTATTCTCTTGTCTGGACCAATTGGCATAAAGAAACTGGGAAGAGGGCCAAGGTTACCTGGGTGAGGCAGGTGAGGCCCTGGGTTGAAAATGTAGGGAACCACTCATTCAGGGTCCTGCACCCCCACCTGGTCCCTGCCTGCCGCCCCTTCGGACAAGGCCCCCACCCCTGCGGTGTCCAGCTCCCATTCTCCATGTGTTTTCCTTGTACGACTCATCCACACCCTTAAAACGTTCAGAGCAGACTCACTTCGCGCAGTTGTTTCGTTGGTATGTTCTCAGACAGCTGTGTCCATACATCGTGTGAACTGAGACGGCGGCAGCACGCTTCACGGCGTGTAATACGATGGCTTTGATTCTCCCAGTGGGTTGGGGGGAAGAAGATGGAGGCTGTATAGCAGGCTTGCACAATCTCATGTAAAACTGTAACTCTACATTTGTAAATTCAGCCAGGGTTCCTGTGTTAGATGTTCCCAGGCAGTTGCTTCATTTCAGAGCTAAAGTCAGCCTTTCACGTAGCTGCTGTTTGAGTGTTCCAGACGGTTCTGGGAATCATTTTGAAATAATTAATAGTAGTCTTAAGTCTTCCAGTGAGGGTAACAGGGAAGCTAACCCTTGAGAATTCAGCAAGTATTTCGGTCTCCTGGAATGATCCGCTGTTCTGAAATGTATCCGTCTTCCTGCCGTGTCGGTGTTCATGGCGCCCTGTGCCAAGCATCTGCTTTTCCTCGCACAGACCTAATGACAGCTGTGAACTGGCTGGGCAGAGAGACAGTAACTCCTGTGACAATGGGCTGAAGCATATGCTGTCCTGAGTTTCAGGAAGCTTTTGTCACAAAGGACTCCAAAGAGAGCAGGCCTCCAGGGATTGTTGCCAGCATGCCTTTGTAAAGGGCAAATCCTGTCCGATTAACCTAATTTCCTTCCCTGAGCAGTGATAAACCAGGAAAATGAAAACTGCAGCCATTTCAACTTTAGTATGTGCATTTTTTATGATACAAGAGATACTTATAATTAAAATGTGAAGGTAGCATCATTTAAAATATTTATCCTGCTTTATTTATTTACTTTTCCTCCACCAAAAGGTCACAGCTTGCCTTGGAAAATGGTACCTGGGCCTCCTAGACATTTGGAGGGGCACTAGTGACTGTAGATGTCAGGGTATTTTGAATGTTTCCCTTTGGGGCATTCTCTGCAATGGTAAGATGATGTAAATTATCGTAGAGAAAATAATTCTTGCCACTTGAGGAAAGCCATACTCAAGAGTCCATTTTTGGCTCATTGCTATCTTTGATGGAGATTTTAAAATAGTTTGCAGATGTTACTTTTAGCTGCAAAAGCAAAAGCAGCTGAAGCCACATTTTAGCACCTCAGATTTGATTAGTTAATAACTTTCATAAGATTCAGCAAAGGTCTGCAATTAAAAGGAATTTTTTTTTTTTATAATGAAACCGGGTCGGGCGGCTCCTGTGGCTCAGCGAGTAGGGCGCCGGCCCCATATACTGAAGGTGGCGGGTTCAAGCCCGGCCTCGGC
>CAUYON010204925.1:0-12931 GCA_963573935.1 Arctocebus calabarensis | reverse complement strand
CAGAGGCCTCCTAAGTAGGGTCTGCAAGGGGATCCATTGGAGAGTGGAAAATATAAACACCCACTTTAAAAAGCCAGTTAAAGTGTTTTTTCAGCTCATTGCTCTCTACGTTCTCTATTTTGTGTGCTGTTTTAATAATAGAGTGCTATTTTGATGTTTATTTTCAGAGTGCTTTCTAATAGCACCTGAATGGAATGTGAGGACCCAGACTGGATCCTGGGGTGGATTCCTGGGGTGAATGCCATAAAGCACAGGACTGAGACGACTGGTGGAAGCAGAGGAAGGACTGTGAACTGCATGGTGGTTTCATGTCCACACTAAACTTTCTGACTTTGGTAACTATGCTCTGGTTTTGTGAGAGCCTGCCCTTGTTTTCAGGAAATACACCCTGAAGTATTTAGGGTTTGAAGGCATCATTCACTCAGCTTATTCACAAACAGCTCAGAGGAACAAAAATATGGAAGGAAGAACAGAAAGAAAAAAGAAGACAAAGCACATGTAGTAAAATCTCAATATTTGGGAAAATGAAAGCTACACAGGAGTTCTTCAAACTCATCTTGCAACTTTTCTGCAAGTTGGAAATTATTTAAATTGGATAAATTAATTTTTATTTTATTATTTGACAGAGTCTCACTCTATCACCTGGGTTAGAGTGCAGTGGCATCTCCATAGCTCATGGTAACCTCAAACTCTTGGACTCAAGTGATCCTCCTGCCTCAGCCTCCCAAGTAGCTAGGACTATAGGGACAAACCACCTTGACTGTCTAATTTTTGTATTTTTAGAAGAAATAGGATCTTGCTCTTGTTCAGGCTGATCTCAAACTCCTGAGTTCAAGTGATCCTCTCATCTTGGCCTCCCAGAGTAATAGGATTACAGGTATGAGCCACTGCACCTGGCCTCAAGATTATAAATTAATTTTTTTTTTTTTTTTGAGACAGAGCCTCAAGATGTCGCCCTGGGTAGAGTGCCGTGACATCACACCTCACAGCAACCTCCAAGTCCTGGGCTCAAGCGAGGGTCCTGCCTCCGCCTCCCAAGTAGCTGGGACTACAGACGCCCGCTACAACGCCCGGCCATTTTTTGGTTGCAGCCATCATTGTTGTTTGGAGGGCCCAGGCTGGATTCGAACCCGCCAGCTCAGGTGTATGTGGGTGATACTTTAGCCGCTTGAGCCACAGGCGCCAAGCCTATAAATTAAAATTTTATTTTTTATTTTTTTTTGCAGTTTTTGGCCAGGGCCGGGTTTGAACCCACCACCTTCGGTACATGGGGTCGGTGCCCTACTCCTTGAGCCACAGGCACCACCAATAAATTAAAATTTTTTTTTTTTTTTGAGACAGAGCCTCAAGCTGTCACCCTGGATAGAGTGAATTCCTGGGCTCAAGCGAGTCTCCTGCCTCTGCCTCCCAAGTAGCTGGGACTACAGGCGCCCGCCACAACGCCTGGCCGTTTTTTTTTTTGGTTGCAGCCGTCATCGTTATTTGGCGGGCCTGGGCTGGATTTGAACCCGCCAGCTCAGGTGTACGTGGCTGGCGCCTTAGCCCGTTGAGCCACAGGGACCGAGCCAGGAACTAGTCCTTTAATCAGCCAGGTGATCCTGATGCTGCCTGTTGGTTGTTGGCAGCTCTGACTTTGGATCTAATTCTCTCTTTTCTAATTAAGAAAGCTAAGACTCAGAAAGAAAAATTGAGGGACAGAACCAGGACTCATGAGTGGATTTTTCTCCTTCCAAGTGCATTTGATAGCCCCCAAATCTTTGATGCCCTACCTTGGGGCAAGGAAAGTCATGGCAGAGCACAACAGTTCCTGGAGCTCCATGGAAAATATCCAACTGGCATATCTGGAGGCCAGAGATAGTCAGCTAATCTTTACAAGGTGTGCACCAGCTGTATCTGTCCAGTGTTCCTTACGACAACACAAGAAGGTGAATCAAAATTAATTTCGTAAATGAACAAAGTAAGACTTTCACATTTGACATGTAATTATTTTCCCTTTAATGGGATTCAGTCTCTTAAACTTGGTCTCCATATTTACAGTTTTCAGAAATTCTTCCTCAAATCATCCCAGCCTAACTCATAACTCTTCCCTTGATCTTATCCCCTTCAGCAGCTATATGTGGGCCACTACAAAAATTTTGAGACAGAAAATTATTTCCCTTCCAAGAAATTCAGTTGACATTGTCTGATTCACCCGTGAGAGTTTCAACTTGCTGGGCTTAACGGTCTTGCTGGGAGGGCTTCATTTGCTTCTGTCTGCACGGATTTTGCATTTCTTGATTTTTGTGTATCTCAAAGCTTTTTTAATGATCCTCATATATAGAAAGTTCCCCTGGAGGATTTGCTTTTGCTAATATACTGACTGTATTAGCAAAATGTTTTTGAGATCTCTTCAGAACCTTCTCCACAGGTAAAATGATGTCTTCCCCTTTCTCTGGACTGGTCTTCACTGGATCTATACGAAGTTAATAAACATGATCAGCCATCTGTGGAAGAAAAATAACTCTGGCTGGGAGTCAGGAACCCTAAGTCTAGTCTGGCTCTGCCACTAATTCATTGCCTATTTCAGGCATGCTGCTGCAATACTCCAGGCTTCAATTTCCTCATCAATAGTTGAGTACAAAGGGCCAGATTGGTGTTTCCCAAGATGAGTTTCAGTAGACAGTTCCCCAGGAGCTAAATAGTTGTTATAAGAAAAAAGCACTCTGTGGCTAAGGTAGCCAGTGCAGCACATCTCAGAACGTTATGAATCTCCACTAGGGAGTTTTTAAGGGGGATCTCTCACTAGGTCGATGTTCTACAAAACTCACCTGGCCACAAGCTGGGTAGGATAAGCCCCAGAGTCCCTCTGAGGATGAACACATATGAATGATGGCTAAAACACTGGACTAGAAGTGAGGAGAACTGAGTTCAAATCTTCTACGTACTGGTGGTGTGATGGTTGTAGGCATTTCATTCTGCCCATAGAAGCCTGGGTTTCCGCAAATGCACCTCGCAGAGTTTCGGTGAGGATTCTGCACAAATGCCAAGTGTATGCCTTGAATGAAATAAATACTTAAATTCTACCAGAACTTAGCTATCTCACCATCTGGCCCTCAGTGTCTTTATCCACAGCTCCACTGGATTTTCCCTCTGGAAAAGTTCTATACACCAGCCCCTAGATGATAGACGTTTTGAGAAGAGTTCTGCTAACTCCCCTGACCACTGACTCAACCTGCTCTAGGCCTTTGCGCTCCTTTCCTTCACCATCCACTAGTAAGAAGATATTATAATCAGACCTGGTGTTTAACATAGTCAGGTGTGTGATTGAACTTCAGGTTTGAGAACGTGTGCGCATAATGCTCTTCTAGGCCAGGTAGGTACCGTGGGAAGTTTGCTGGGAATACTGATGAATGGTTTTAGGCAATCAGCAGAACGGATTGCTGCCAACACACTGCACAGCCCACTCAAGCCTCGGGAATGTTATCACCTTTCCTCTCCGGAAATCAGGTGTTTGTCTTGCTTGACTTGAGTCCAGGCATACCTGGGCTGAGTCCAGGCATACTTGGACTGAATACAGGCATCCCTGTATATTCCCCAAACTGAGTCTGTCTGTTTTGACCTACCCACAGCCAAGGGGTCACTGAAGATAAAGGTCAGAGGTTAATGATGGTGGTAGAGGTAGATTTCCAGTGCATGTCGCATTCCATGAAGAGCCAGACAAAGTCACATGATTGACAAGCTTATCAGCTTGAGTCCTGAGGAATTAGTACCTCAGTTACTTTGAACAGAAGAACTCTGGATCTGAACTCAAAGACTTTCATGTTTTTTCATGAAATAGTAAACAATGCCAGGCGCTACTCTAGGAGCCTTACATATATCCTTTAATCCTTACTATTTCGGAGGTAGACCCTGTTATTATCCTCCTTTGACCATACACAGGGAGGTTAAGTCACTCACTTACATTTCCACACCTACTTGTGGGTGACTTCAGGGAATCCGGGAAGTCCGTTTCTGGAAGCTATGATCCTATCCACCTTACTAGATTGCTTTCTTTAAAGGCCAAAGCAGGTGGATTGCTTGAGGTCAGGAGTTTGAGACCGCAAGAGCAAGAGCAAGACTCTGTCTCTATTAAGAATAAAAAATGTTCCTGGGTGTTGTGGTGCATACCTGTAGTCCCAGCTACTGGGGAGATTGAGGCAGGAGGATTGCTTAAACCCAGGAGTTTGAGGTTGCCGTGAGTAATGATAATGCCATTGCACTCTAGCCTGGGCAACAGAGTAAGACTCTCTCTCTCAAAAAAAAAAAAATAAAATAAAAAAAAATAAGGAGGCTGGGCACAGTGGCTCATGCCTGTAATCCTAGCACTCCGGGAGGTTGAGGCAGGTGGATTGCCTGAGCTCATGAATTTGAGATCAGCCTCAGCTAGAGTCAGAGCAAGACTCATCTCTACAAAAATAGCCGAGTCGGCTCAGTGCCTGTAGCTCAGTGGCTAAAGGCGCCAGCCACATACACCAGAGCTGGCAGGCTCGAATCCAGCCCAGGTCTGCCAAACAACAATAACAACTACAACAAGAACATAGCTGGGCATTGTGGTGGGCGCCTGTAGGCCCAGCTACTTGGGAGGCTGAGGCAAGAGAATTGCTTAAGGCCAAGAGTTGGAGGTTGCTGTGAGCTGTGATGCCATGGAACTCTACCCAGGGTGACAGTGAGACTCTGTCTAAAAAAAAAAAGAAAAAAATTATTCCCTCCAACAACTTTTAGACTAGTAAAAAAGAAAAGACCTAGGCAATAAGAGCAATAAAAAAGACATAATATTAAGTGCTCCACAAGGAACAAAAAAGCTTTATAGGAGTTGGGAGAGGAGGACTGGCTGGGGCAATCCCAGAAGGCTTCCTGGAGGAGGTAGAATTTGAGCTTCTGCTAGCAACAAGTAAGTATTCTGAGCTCCAAAGCCAAGTCCAGATCATTCCTGGAACTCTTTGCAGAACCCATCTCAAAGTTCTGGCTGCTAGTTGAGAAAACAATACCCTTAGGCTGAGCTGAGACAGCCCATGGCCCTACCAGCTGCAGTCCTCAGCCTCTTACTCTAGAGAAACTGTCACATTTTCCCAAATGAATTTCTGCTTTAAAGTGATAGAGGGTGGAGGGTTGTGGGTGAGGTGGGATAGTTTCACAAGTTAATCCACTAATATTTTGCCTGCTGCTTCTCCGTGTTGCCAGGCGCAACCCCTGGGAGACAGCCTAACTGTGCAGTGAAGGAGAAAGGACCTCGTCCTGGAGACAGGACAATAATGAACCCAGTGAAGCATTGCAGGAGTGGAGATAAAGGCGCTTTCTTGGGCCTCACTGCCCTGGGGTGACTTGTCCAGTTAGTTTTTCTTCTTCCTCCTTTCTTTTCCCTCTTTTGCTCTGTTGGCTCTGACAGCGATGTTCATATGAGCCTGTCCTAGGAAGCTGCTGGTAGACCTGGGTCTCTAACTATATTTGCTTTCTAGCAGTCCTATAGGAACACAGAGGACTGGACATTCTGTTGCCCTATGACTCAGATGGGGCAGGGGTTAGAGGCAGAGGAGGTGAGAGGCATAGCAAAGACCACACACAGGCTGCCACCCAGATCCCTAAAAAGTATCTGATCTCCCAGAAGGTCAAATGGATATTTCTCCCATGGCTGATGGTTAATCATTCATCCATTGCCCCATTCCCCAGAAATTTCTCCAACACCTAATAGAGATGCTATAGCAAAACTAAGTTTTGTTGATGGCCATAGCTTATTTTCAAACATTCATCTTCCTAAAAACTGTTACACAAAAGAGGAAAGTCTTGATACATTTTTAGGCCCAATTCCATTTGTTTTAGGGCATGGTTTGCATATGTGCCTGGTTCAACTCCTTACACCACTGTGAAATTCTGTGATCATTGAATTGATTTATTCTTAGTGAATGGATGCCCACATATATTTTCTACCATTAGCAATGTATTCATTTATCCATTCATTCATTTGGAAAACACTATGCAAGTATTTCACACTACTGAGTTCACTTTGATGGAGAGAGCAGAGTAACTGATGGGGAAGTAGACAGACAGGTGACCCCCAGGACAGCGAATTAACATCTTTTGGTTGTTGAAAGGTTCTGGACCCAAAGGTAAAAATCATTCTGAGACATAAGGAAGATGGAGATCTGATTCACGCAATCAAAGTGGCTTTTACTCCACCTGGAGTGCAGGTGGGGTGAGATTCCTGACTAGGGAGAAATCCACATGTGGGCTATGGTGGACAAGGATTTAAAGGGTTAGGGCAGCCAGGATTGGTCAGTATGATAGCTTTACCTGGGCAAGTAGGTGGGAAAAGGTTAGAAAGGCCTGGATGGGTCCCTTCACTATTTCCTGGGAGGGACGTGCTTCCCAGGAAAGAGATCCTTCCTGGGTGGGTGGGTAACCTTATTCTATCAGTTGTCTAGAGCTCAATGTCTGCCATCTTGCTGCAACTCTCCTCTAGTCCTATGGGATAGTGTAACAGCCCCTTTGTACATAAAAGAAACAGCAGGGGTTTTGGCATATAGGTAACTAACTACACCAGGGCCCCGTAGCTGTGAAGGAGAAGCAGATACATTGGAACAGATTCCTACACAAAGCAGGTGTAGGAGCAGTAAGAAGATGAAGAATCAAAAGCCTCTGCATGGATAGTGCCTCCTATGGGCCTTGGGCAAACATTCAAGGCCTTTTAAGAGTAAGGAATGCAGTTATCTTACCCTAGGAAGGAAGATCAAGATGATATAACCATTTAGAAAGGTGTTCTCCTGGCCTTCCAAAGGCTTCCTCATCATGGAGTTGGAGGCAGGGGGATTTGTAGAAACTCTCAGGGTTAGAGAGAAAGGAAGCAACTACAGAGAGCGCAGTGTGGTGGTTGAAATGGAAGCCAGAGTTGCATGCCCCACAGTTCATGGATTTATAACCAAGGCAGAATGAAGGAGGAAAGCCTTTGCAATAATTTACATAAATAACTCAAACCAGGGCATAGATCTGACTCCAGTGGGGGGTAATAGCAGAGGTGACAGAGAGGAACTGGCCCTATGGCTTTGGCCCCAGCTTTAGGATGAATGAGGCTTCTCCCAGGGACCTCGAGGTCACCCCAGTGCATGTCTCAAGACCATGCACAGACAAGGTCCTCAATTACTCATTAGCCAGCCTGGGGGCTGGCCTTATGTCCCTGTCCTTGACCACAGACTGAGATGAAAGTCTAGCCGCTAGCTCAGACAGGCCTGATAGTTCAGCTATCTCAGCCACTGGCATTATCAGAGCTTGGTGCAGGCAGCCTGGGCTTTCAAACACTCCTGTGCCCTTCACAAGTCTTCCTCCCCTCCAACCCCTCACCCAAACAAACAAACCAACAAATGGGTCCTTGATAGAGAGATTTCAACAGATGGTGCCTAGAGCAAAGATTTCTTGAGCCAAATTCAGCAAGGACAAGCGAAGATTCTCTGTGAAGAGGGAAGGAATTCTTCTAAAAGCCTCTTGACTAGACACACGGAATGGACTGTTCTATCCTTACTCCAAGGCCAAGGTACCTTAGATGAAGATTCAAGGTACAGCCAAGTCATTCTGAGGCCTCGGTACTATCCGACCTCCTTCCCTCTCTAGGGGCAGGGGCAAGGGCAGGCGCTCATGTGGACACATCTCAACTTTTTTCTCTGAAACTCTCCCACCCACCCCTCACTAACTGAGGCTGGAGAAGTCCAGAAAGCTGCAAGTCTTTCCTCCATATTGTCTGAGAGAAGCCAGTTGGTCACTTCAAGTCCCCATGTTCTCACCCCGAACCTGGCCCTGGAATCAACCATATAACCAGCCTACTCTCTTGACTGGGTCGTTTTGTCCACAATTCATGGGTAGAAGTTGGAGGTTGATAGTCTGCTTAGAGAAACTGAAGCAGAGAGCAGGAAGGGGCCAGCATTCAGAGCCTCTGAAGGCCCCTATTCTTAACTCTCAAACTCCTTCTTTACTAACAGCTAATAGTAATTATACACCAACAAGGGCCAAATGGTCAGGGCAGCAGCACATGCAGCAATAGGAAATCTTCATTCATTCCATTTTCTCAGCATCCAGGAAACATTTACAGAGGGACCATAAAAGGCCAGCCATCGGGCGGCTCCTGTGGCTCAGTCGGTAGAGTGCTGGCCCCATATACTAAGGGTGGCAGGTTCAAACCCAGCCCCAGCCAAACTGCAACAACAACGAAAAAAGGCCAGTCGTGGAGTGAATGATTGAGATAAATACAAAGACCCTAGTACTGATCTCAAGTTTCTAAACTAGGGGAAAAAATAACATAAACAAACAATAACAGTAAGAGCTACTGTTCATTGACTACCTACGATGTGCTCTGTCTCATAGCAATCAGGTAGGTTGGTATTATCACTTCCCTTTTACAAAGCAGGACACTGAAGCTACAGAATGCAAGGCCAGGCGATAGGCTGGGAGGTCTGATAGGGAGTCCAATAGGTGTGAATCGTAAACAGCAGTGTTCCAGAAAACTCATTCAGTGACACTGGTTAGTTAAAGCATGGGAAGGCAAACTGCATTTAGGACCATTGAGATAGATACAGAATCCATGGTAAAAAAGCTGTATGGTGGGGAGAGAGATTGGGCTCAACTCTGAATAGAGCATCGGAAAGAGGGAATTTATAATCCAGGAACAGGGTGGGGGTCAGTGGGTGGAAAATGACTCAGAGGAAACATCAGGGCTCAGGGGTATTCTGGCTGAACCACCCAGCAGGATTCTTGTTGAAGGCAGCCCAGGTGATCAGACATTTCCTGGGGGATGATGGAGGCTGAGGAACCTGATCAGATATCAAGGCATAGGGGCTTCTTGCTAAGCTAATTTAGCAGGGTTCTTGCTAAAACTGGATTTGACAAGGAAAGTGCACAGACGGGCCTATGAGGAGGCTCAGGCACCAGCCTTAAGCTTGGTCGGACTCTGTCAGGAGAAGGCGTATTTGACGCTGTTGGCTACCTGGGAAGTAAATGTTCTCCTCACTGGGGGTCCTACACCGCTTCTGCCTTACCTGTCCCACTGTGTCCCTTCTCTCCTTCGCTTTCCTACGTCCTCCTTCTGACCCTAGAGTCAAGATCGGATCCTCACCTCTGTTTTCTTCTGTTACCCTTGTTGCTTTGATTTATTCCTAGGGTTTCAATCATCACCTTCGTACTTACTGTTTCCAAACTTGTATCCCCACCTCATGTTCCAGATCTCCATTTCCATCTCCAAGTCATTCCAGATGCCTCAAACCACCTTGCCAGCCTCCAGCTCCTGCTTTCAGGCTCTCTGCTCAGTTTGCTTGGACTATTTTCATGACTTGAATCTCTTCTGTCACTTTATTCTCTTCTTTTCCCAGGATACCTAACCTATGTTTTCTTGCTTTCTCTTCCTACACATCTCTTCTTTCATTCACTACGTAACTCAGAACATTTCTAAATGCCTAATACCTGATACAGATGGAACTCTCTGCAGTCTAGTTCCAACCTATATTCTCTTTCTCAGGCACTCCACCCCAGGGCTACTGGCTATTTCCCCAGCGCCTGTCAGCACTTTTGCCCTGTGCCCTCCTCAAGGCTCCCATCTACCCTTGGGATGCAGCTAGAGCAGGTGGCTTATAGAGCTGATTTTAATTCCCATAGCCACGTGTGGGCTCTCCTTGCCTGAATTGTTGTGTAGCACTCTGCTATTTCATGTCCTTAGTTATTAGGATTTGGCCTGGCCTTGCAGCTTGGTTCTGGGGAAGGAGCTTGAGTCATGAAGTAGGAATGGATTTGAATTTTAGCTCAGCAACTTCCTAGCATGCAACCTTGGGTCCTTTAATTTGAGCCATTTTTCTCCCACTGGTAAAAATGTGTCAAAGGATATAACCTTGCTGTGAAAATTAGAAGTTGCACATGTATACAACATCCAGCACAAGCAAATGATTAATAGGCAGTAATTATTAAGAATCTGATGCAATTATTTATTCCCCACTAGAACCTAATTCCTTGAGATTTAAGCTCATCAGTTTCTATCCATTTTTGCATCAATCCCAGGCACCAGCACAGTGCTAGAACACAGGACTCTCTCAAGCAATGTTAGGTGAATGCTGACTAAGCTGGAGGGATTGGGATTTTCTCTTGTATCCTTTGGGGCTGTTCTGTCAGTCTGACCCGCTGCCTCCCTAGAGCCAGAGCCTCCCTGACCTGCACCCCAGCCCTTTCCTACTGCTGCCCGTGTTTCCCCACACCACAGTGCCTCGATATCCGTCCCCATGCAATGTGGATAAGATGTAATTTAGGGTGGCTTCATGAAAGAACTCAGTTGTAGGTGGAAATGCATGTTGAAAGTTTCTCAATGGAATAGGAACCGTAAATCACCCTGAGGTTGGGATGAAACCCTAGAAAGTCGTGCCATGCAAACCACAATCCCTAAACCTCTGTCAAAAGTGGCCCTGAAACCCCTGGAGAGCTGGCAGGGGATTCCTTTCTATTGCTTGGCATTTGGCTGTTCTGATGCTGGCTGAACCCCAGCAGCCTAGAGGCATATAAACACTGAAAGCCCTAACACCCCAGCTGAAAATGCAGTTTAGGCTTCAAGTCACTTTCTTTTCCCATCCCCTAAAGTAAAGTAAAATCCCCAGGGGTCTTCAGGTTGTACACAGGGAAACAGAGGAGGACTGTGCTACCTGGGGTGGCCTATTTATCTCATCCTCCTTGCCTGTTTCTGGTGGTTTGTCTTAGAATGAAGGCCTGAGATTATCCATAATTCAGGTGGATGTCCCAGCTAGCTGTGACCCCAGAGAACTCCAATCCCCGCCTTTGCAGCTGTGCTAGGGAACGCTTCAGGCCAGAGGCCCTTGTGCCCTGGAGGGGAGAACACTGGCTGCAGATGGGAGCTTGCAGGAAGCTTTGATGTTGTGAGCAGGACTGGGAGGCGTGGGAAGTGAGACTTCTGTTCCCTTGAGCTCCCATGAAGCAAAGCCTTTCCGTTATCTTATAGGCCTCAGCATAGCCTAAAGGTGCTGGCTAAAGCCTTTCTTGGCCCAGAGTAAATCAGGCCAGAACCAAAGAATGCACTTGAATCAAAGTGGAAAATTAGACACTGAGCAGAAGAAAGCTCCCCTCTCCAAAATATATATGCATCAAAGTGTACTCCTGTCTAGCTGGGACAGGAGCCATCAAAATGCAAATGTGGGTTTTGAGAATGCTAATGTTGGAAGTGGAGAACAATACCGAGACAGACTTCTTGGGGCCAGGGAGAGGGCCCCAGGGCAGGATGTGGGAGCCGAGTGGGGGGCAGGGATGAAAGGGGCAGAGGAAGCAGTGTGAGAGAGCCTGGCGAGGCGGGAACAGCGGGAGGCGATTGAGGTTGAAAGACTGCAGGGGCAGGACTCGAAAAGGGGCGCTGAGAGGATGGGTCAGGGGACCTGACCGCTGACCACTGACCGGAGGCTGCATGCCCAGGAAAGAGGAGGGTGAGTTCAGGGAAACTTCTCTGAGTGGCAGCCCAACGGGGTGGAGAATCAGGACGTGCCTGGAGTCCTAGGCTTGGGCTTGAGGTCAAGGCCTGGAGAAACAGACAGAAAGAACCTTGTTTCTGTAAAAGTAGGGAAGCCAGGAGGTGTGCTCTGCTTGGGGGCAATTGGTGTGTGAGTGAGAGGGCTTGAAAGAGGGGCTTGAGAGCTGGCTGTCAGGCCAAAGCCAGGGCTGAGTTCAGGTGGTCTCACTAAGAGCTGCTTCCTTGGGTTTAAATTCTGCTCTTGCTGGGAGGACTGACTACATTAAAGCAGAGCCTGGTATGGGGTCAAGGCTTTGTGGATGTTTGTTGATATCTTTATTGAAGAAAGTGAGACTCGGGAAGGCTTATTGACCTGTGTGGCTCTAGACTGCCAGGGAGTGATGGCAACTCTATGAGCACCCAAATCTGCCAGACCTGTACCGATTGGTGCCTGTGACCTGCCTCTCCCATGGTGGCATAAGCTAGCTGCCTTATTCTGTGGGATCCCAGAAAGGTGGCAGAGTTATCAAAGATATGAAGCTAAGAGCTAGTGCCAAGGAGGAAGCCCTAACAGAACCTTGACTGATGGTGATAAGATCATGGCTGATAACAGGTGTTTCTTTTGGAGGAGTGGGTCCTTATTCTTTCTGTTTGGGGGCTTGTCTCATCATTTCTTAGTGGCACCTACCCCTCAAGCCCAATAAATCACTGTTGCACTGCTGAGTCTCTTCTCTTTGACTGTAAGTTTCTGGAAGGCAAGGATTTGGGGCCCACACTTGTTTTGTACCCTCGGGGTCTTGCACAGCACTTGGTGAATGGGCATTGAATGAATTTATTCACCAAAGAGGCTCTCTGATGCCAGGCCCCGTAGTAAGTGGTGAGAATACACAGATGATTACCATACAATCCCTGATCCCTGCCTCAGGATGCCTGACTGGTGAATGAACAAAGGAAAAAAGAATAAATAGAAACTGTGGAAAGGGCAAGCCCATTCCTCTAATTACTTTATGAACTAGTAGACAGCACACAGATGCACCCCACAGATACCTTGCTTTTTCTTGAGTCCTGATAGGCTGCTGTCTGGGTCTCGCAGCTTTGAAGCAGCACTGGTTTTTATAGAAAAAGGGACATAACTTCCTGCTTTTCTCATGCACACACTGTTCAACACTCCTGGGGTGGCAGTACCCAGAGGGCGGACTGGGTGCCTGAGTTTCTCACATCCGGTTCCCTAGGCTCTCTGGAGACTAAGAACTGCCAGGGGCCACATGGAAGCAGAAGGCCAGGGGAGCTGGGATCTTTTTGTTTTTTTTTTTGAGACAGAGCCTCAAGCTGTCACCCTGGATAGAGTGCAGTGGCATCACAGCTCACAGCAACCTCCAATTCCTGGGCTCAAGCGAGTCTCCTGCCTCTGCCTCCCAAGTTGCTGGGACTACAGGCGCCCGC
>CAUYON010204921.1:0-24173 GCA_963573935.1 Arctocebus calabarensis | reverse complement strand
TCTTTAAAAATTGTTAAGTATGTTGTCTGTTTTTGTTTCTAGTTCTTTTAGTATTTAAGATCTGAATTTTTGTTCTAGTGATTAGCCATATGCTTATAATTTTACATCATAATTTTAGAGTTATCTTTCTTCAGTGACTTTGCTTATCTGCTCCCTCTTTTCCCCTCTCATTGCTAAGTGTTCTTAGTTTTCTTTTTATTCCTCCATGGTCAGGAATATTTATTAGTATTTATTATAGTATGCACTTCTTAGTTCCATAGTTTTTCCTGCAGCTAACCTCATTATCCCTTTAGATAAAATTAATTCTCATATGGTTTTCTTAAGAAGGACTCACTAGAAAGCTTTCTCTCATGAATTAAAACATATTGGTCTGTAGACTTGATACTTAGAAGGAAAGTTTGTACAGATCTAAAATTTTTGGTTCATATTTTCTTAAACATCTTGAAGACTTGCTTACTTTTCTTCTGGCATTTCGTTTTGCTATGGAGAAATCAGGCCAACCTGATTTTCCCCTCCTTAGTAATTTGGTCTTTTGTCTTGGCTGTCCAAAAAGAACGTTTCTTTATCTTTGAAGCACAATACCTTTATTAGGATATGTCTTTATGTCTAAATAAATTCTGGTCCATCTTGCCAGGGCACATGGTACTCTTTCCATATGAGGACTTGTGACTTCCTTTAAGTCAGGAATTAACAAAAATTACAACTTTATAATCTTATAACAAAACTTGTTTGTAAATACTTGTACAATTCCATTGTTTCTGTCTTCTTTGAATTTCCCTTTTCTATTTCTATATTGATTTAACCCTCAAATTCTGTGTAAAATAAAATATATGGCCTTTGCCTTTCAAAGTAAGCGCTTCCCTTTCAGAAAGTTTATTTGCTGGTGAATTCTAAGATCTGCCACTGCTCAGCCCTCCTACAATTCTTTATGCTTTGTCTTGTGTGGCTTCTTTCCAATATTCTCTATATTTTGAGATTCTACACATTAAGGAGTGTTTTTATACCTGTCTCCTAATTTTACTGAAAATACGCTTTTGTTGTCACTTTCTTCCTCTTCCTCTGCCTCCTCCTCCTCTTCCTTTTCCTTTTCCTTCTCTTCTTCTGCTTGATTTCTAAAGTAAGAGAAAAATGGTAACTTATAAAGACATTTTTATGTCACAGGTTATATTATCTAAAACATAAACTATATACATACAATAATCTTCAAAATGTCAAATTTGGTTTTACTTTTTATGTTTTAATCTTCTTGGGACACTTGTTAATAATCATGTCCCTCATACTGTGGCCTGTAACATCACAGATTTCTCTTTTCATTGCTTTTCTTTACCCCTTTCCTCTCCTCTACCTGCAAGCACCGTGATAGAAATATTGTGGTTTTCAATAGTCATTTGTATCCCCTTCCATTTTTTTTTTTTTTTTTGTGTAAGTCTTGCTAAAATGTTAAAAATCTCTCTCTCTCTCTTTCTCTCTCTGCAGTGGAAAGTTGTTTTTCTGGTGAGATGATCATGGCAGTAGATGAGAACACTCAGACCTTCCCAGCAGTTGCTTCAATTTAATTAGAAATTTTAAGAAAATATATAACCCATGTGCGATTTCAATTTGCTTCACTCTTTTGATCCTTGTTTTGGGGTAAATAATGGACTTTGTTTCTCTTTTTCTTGTATACTAACTACTTGCCACAAGAGGATATAAATCATCAAGATAATCCTGAGAACAAATTGTGATGTAGGAGTCACGATACATACACTCTGTCTCCTGCCTCTACCCTTCAACTTCCAGGAGCTACCCTGCTCCCAGTAGGCCTCTTCTTCCCAAGGGAACCATTCTGTGCATTCCATCACCTTGAGGATTATGATTTGCTTTTGTAGGTGTTGTATGACCTTAGGCAGGTTCTTTGACCTCTCTGAACATTGATAATATTGAATTTCTAGGGTGAGTCTAGCATTAAGAAGATAATGTGTTTAAATAGTCTGGCATTTAGGTGCTACACAAATATTTATTTCACACAGAGTACAGCAATAAGCTGGCAGTGGATGGGGATGGAATAGAAAAAATAGTCCACAGAGGAACTGGATATTCCACAATTTGTAATATTGACTCAGATGTATAATAGGCATGCTCTCTTGTGCTCTAATGATTATTCTGAGAACCCTGGGTCACTGCTGCTGTTTTGTCTGTGCCCCAGATTCAGCACACATGAAATGGACATGAACCATGCCAACAACTTATGGTTAAGTCTGGTCAAAGTATATCCTGAAGCAGAGGGCCACTTTCATTTTAAATTAATCCATCAATAGATCACCTGCAGACTGTGTGCATAGGAATACGTGTTTGTTGTTTTAAGTCCCTCAATTTTGGGGTGGTTTGTAGCTCACAAATCTTACAGCAAAACTTTCCCTGAATTAAATGAGATCCACAAGAGACATGACTCATGGTACAAAGGAATCAGAGATAAACTTCCCTTCCTCCCCTCAATTCTAGGAGACTTTAGAGAAGCCTCTTGTGGTAGAGGCAGAAAATAAGATACAAGTGCCTATCGACCCATGAATGGATTAATAAATTGTGGTGTATGTATACAATGGAATACTATGCAGCCATAAAAAGATTGTGATTTTATCTCTATATGTTTACATGGATGGCACTGGAACATATTCTTCTTAGTAAAGTATCTGAAGAATAGAAGAAAAAGTATCCAATGTACTCAGTACTACCATGAAAGCAGTCTACAATCACCCACACACACTTTCATATGAATGATAAAACACAGCTATAGCCCAGAATGTGGGAGGGCAGAGGAGGGTGAGGGGAGAGGAGAGGGAAGGCTGGGTTGAGGGAGAGTAATTGGTGGGACTTCACCTATGGTGCATATTACAAGGGTACAAGAGTAGAGTACAAATGTCTTAACACAGCAATTAAGTAAGTGAGGTGAAGGCTGTGTTAACCAGTTTGATGTAAGCATTCCAAATTGTATATAAAATCAGCACATTGTACCTTATAAATGCATTAATGCACACAATTATGATTTAATTTTAAAAAAGAAAGAAAAGAAAAAAAGGTGGCAAAGAATGATAAAGTCGTCCCTGAGAGTCTGTGGCTGTGGAATGGCTCTCATGTAGATTTGAACCTGCCAGGAAATAACGAGCAATGAATTTGAGTTGAGGTTTTTGCCAGCTACTAAAACCTGAGGAAGTAAGGCTACGTGGCTAATAAGCAGAAAACAATAAATATTGGGAAAAGACTCTTACTGATTTCAGGTACTGGGATTTTAGAGACAACTTGAAAAATAATCATGCTTACTAGGTTTTAAAAAATTAATTGGGCTGCAAAATATCTGTAGTGAATAGGCCATTATAAAAACCACAGAGCAAATTTGGAAAAAACCTAGAACTTATAGATGTGATAAATAAAAGAGTTAATATTAAAACTTAGGCTATGGCACAAATTGGACTAGCAGATTATAAGATTAGTAAATTAGAAGAAGAAATTATCTGGAATATGGCCCAAAGAGACAAAATGTTGAAAAAATGCAGGAAAGAGGTAAGTTATTTGAAGAACACTTTGAAAAGGACTAATGCACATATGATTAGAAAAAAAAATAAGACAAGGGCAAATTTTTAAGAGATCATGATTGAGAATTTCCAGAGCTGTTGACACTCAACCATTCATAGACATAAAAGCCAACGAGATGATTTTTTTTAAGAAATGTCTATTTAGACATCACAATGACATTACAGAAATTCAAAAGCAAAGAGAAAAATCTTTTTTTCTCCCAAGATAGTGTCATTCTTTTGCCCTGTGTAGAGTGCAATGGTATCATAGCTCACAGCAACCTCAAACTCTTGGGCTCAAGTGATCCTCTTGCCTCAGCCTCCCAAGAGGCTGAGAATACAGGCACCCATCACGGTGCCTAATTAGTTTTTTTTTTTAATTTTCAGTACAGATGGGGGTCTCACTCTTGTTCAGGCTGGTCTTGAACTCCTGAGCTCAAGCAAGTCACCCATCCAGAGGGCTAGGAGTACAGGCATGAGCCACTGTACCTGGCAAGAAGAAAAATCTTAAAGGAATCCAGAGAAAAGACATCTTACTTCAAAGTGTTAACAATTAGAATGATTGCTGACCTAATCAAAAAACAGTAGGCAACAAGAACCAGTGGAACTATGTTTTTAAAGTTTTAATGGAAAATTAACGACTAACCTAGAATTTTTAGCCAACTAAAATATCTTTAAGAATCAGAGTATAAAGTCCTTCAAATCGCCTGTTACAAATTAAAAAAAATCAAATAAAGAATAAGCATAAAGTAAAAGAATTTTCAGAAAACTTAAACATGAGAAATTTAGTAGTTAGCAAATCCTAACTAAAGAAAATTCAAAAGGATGTGCTTCCTGCAAAAAGTAATTTATACTAGACAGAGGACTTGATATGCAAGAAAGAGAGAAAGAAAAAGCTAATGGCAAATACATGGTCGAAAAGAAAATCAATGAACTTCACTAATAAGGGCAGCCAAATAGCCAAAACAAACAAACAGCCAACAAACATGAAAAATGCTCAGCTTCGTTAATCATCATGGAAGTATGAATTCAAATAGCAATGAGATATCATTTACATGCATTGGATTAGAGAAAATTTGAAAACAAACCACAGAACTGTGAAAAGCCAATTACGGAGGAAGACATGAAGCCAAGATATTGCTCGTCCATGGTTTCTGGGAGCATACCTTGGTAGAACTATTTTGAAAAATTGTTTAGCTTATTTAGTAAAGTTGTACTTATGAGAACTGACTCAGCAATCCTACTTTTATGTACATTCCCTAGAGAAATTATACACACGTGCACTTAGGAGCATGTAAAAGGATATTTAGAGAAGCATTTTCAGTATAGACTTGAAATGGGTATAACCCAGATGTCCATCAACAATAAAATGAGTACTTAAGTTGTGGTATCCTCATGTAATGTATTACTGCACAGACATAAATGAATAAACAGCAAGTGCAGTAACAGCACATGTGACCCCTACAGACCTAAACCGGAGTATAAGAAGAATATATACAATAAAATTCCACGTAGGTAAATTTCAAAAAAGAATCGACAAAACTAAGCTGTGTAGTTTAGGAATGCATAGTGCTAAGGATATGAAAAGCAAAAGAAAAAGCTTGCCATTAAAAACTAGGATAATGCTTTCCTGTAGGGAAGAGAAGCTGCTGTGGGCTGGAGGAAATGCTGATGGGTGGTTGTCTGTGTGTTCACTTTAACAGGTAGAATGGCTGCTCGCACGTGCTTTGCGTTGGTATCTGTCTGTGTGCTGCGTACTATGATAAAAATGTATTCACACAGGGAAACATGACCAAGTTTCTCAGCCCCCTAGTGCTTCTCCCTGGAGGCAATCCCTATTCATATTTTTCAATGTATCTTCTTTTTTCTTATTCTCATTTTCTATTACTTTTCTCTCCTAGTTCCAACACTGTCACTAATGTTTACGTTTTCCAGTTTGTTGTTTTTCTTTTGATGTCATCATCTTACACACAGATGTCTCTTGTTCACGTTGGCTACTCTCGTACCTCTAACTGGGGAGTTTCCTAACCAGAGCCAATTTTACACCGCAGGGGACATTTGGCACAGTCTAGAGACATTTTGGATTGTCACAACTGGAAACCACTGGCACCTTTTAGGTAGAGGTCAGGGAGGCTGTTAAACCTCGTATAATGCACAGGACAGCCACGCGCAATAAAGACAACATGTCAACGGCGCTGAGCTAGGGAAATCTTGCTGAGTCTATGGCAATTCTGCTGACTTCAAGGACAGAGAAGGATGTAAATCTTAAGACTTTGCAAACCGCACTTGATTAATCTCCTTTGGAATTGCTCACCAAGCAACCCATTAGTGAATTTTTCTCAGACCTTTAGAGAGAATGGGCTGGGAAGAGAGGGACGCCCCACCTAGGATCTTAAAACATGAGCACTAGGTGCCTGCAGGATGTATGGTGGAGGTGTGGATTCCTGAAGCCATTCAGTTCCCTTTGTTTTTACCTCCTCATGAAGCTGGACTTCCTCTCTGCCGTGACCTTATTTCCAGGCTCCTACACCTGTACTCTGGCCATTCCTACAGATTTCTGCAGAGAGAGAGCTGGCAATGATTGCCTCGGTAGAGGGGCGGGGGAGAGGCAACTGGAGAACTTACTCTGCTTTTCTGCAACGTATTCTTTCATGGTGTCAGCCACCCCAGCTGCAGATGTCACTGTAGCAATTGCCTAGATGTGTGCTCATCACACACACACAGACATCCAAGTTCAAAACAGCCTTCTACTTTTCAAAGAGTTTTTTATGTTCCTCTTCCATACTTATTTGCTTGTTTTCTTCTCTTTTCTCTCTCTTTCTTTTCTTTTTCCACTCTAATGCTCCTCTTCTGTCTTCTCCTTCTTATTCTCTTCCTTTCCCCCTCCCTTTTCTTTTCTTTCTTTCTCTTTCTTTCTTTCTTTCTTTTTTTTTTTTTGAGACAGAGTCTCACTCTATTGCCCTAGGTAAAGTGCTGTGCTATCACAGCTCACAGCAACCTCCAACTCGTGGGCTTAAGCGATACTCTTGCCTCAGCCTCCCAAGTAGCTGGGACTACAGGCACCCACTACAACGCTATTTTTTGATTGTATGTGTCATTGTTGTTTTAGCAGGCCTGGGCCAGGCTTGAACCCGCCAGCCTCAGTATATGTGGCTGGTGCCCTACTAACTGAGCTACAGGCACCGAGCCAGCCCTCTTTTCTTTTTTGTCTTTCTTTTTCCTCTGCCTGATTCGGCTGAGGGAGCCCACATTTTGTGATAAGTCACAGTCTCTGTGGGCATCCTGGCTATTACAATAGCCAGCCATGATTAGGGTGGCTCCTTCACAGCATTTTTATTTTAGTAAATATCACACTATGAATTCCTTAAAGATCAATGGTTCTGGAGCTGTGTCCCTGCAAACAGTAAAAACATAATTAGTAGTCTGTTTGTTTGGCTAGCTTCACTTGTTACATTTTTTCTAAACAAATTCCAGAAGTGTAATTGTCTTTGAAACTTTTTCTGAGAAATATGAAACAATATCTTAACCAAATGCTTCGGTTAAGTCACACAAAAAGCTTTGGCTACTTGAGAGGCTGTGATGGTGTCAACTTGGCTCTGGTGTTGAGTTCTTTGGTCAAACACTAGGCTAGACATTGCCATCAGGATGTTTTTTTAGATGTGATTGCCACTATCAGTTGAATTTAAGTAAGGGAGATTTTCCTTGATAATGTAGGAGCTTCCTTCAATCACTTGAAGGCCTTGAGAATAAAAATGGTCTTTTAAGAGAAGGAATTTTGCTTCACAACTGGAACTTAGAAATCCCGCATGAGTGTCGAGCCATCTGCACTGCTCTGCATATTCTGGACTTGCCAGGACCCACAGTCACATGAGCCACTTGCTTAAAATAAATCTCCCTCTATCAGTTAGCACATAGGTTCTAGGTTCTGTTTGTCTGGAAAACCCTGACTGACATAGAGGTCACATCACACCTTTTCTTGAAAATGAAAAGGCTTTTAAGTGAAAGTCATTCAGATAAGTTTCTCAGGCATTGATTTACCACGGATGAGAAGAAGCAGGTGGTAGCTGATGCTTGATTAGACCTGCCTCATGAAACAGAGGCAGAGTAGAATAGCTTCCCTTGTAGAGGAACATGAAACCAAATGTACGAAAGGTGAGCTGACACTTACATGAGTAATAGTGAAGTATTCAAAGGCTTTGTCCCAGACTGTTTTTCTCCATAGCTAAGTACACACTCCTGGAAGCATATTTAGTAGCTCTTAAAGCTCTGCACAGTTTTGAATATATTCATTAATTCTTATATTTATTTCATTCATTTATGAAATACTTACTGAATAGGGCAGGGATTCACTCTGTCCTGTTACGACTGCATTGCCAGCATCTGACCCAGTGCCTGGGGGGTGGCGAGCACTGGAGTATGTGTGAATGTATGTTGCAAAAGTTACCTATTTATAATTACCTATTATGTAAATAAGTAAACCAGATCATCTGCAGAGGATTTCAACTTCCTAGGAAACTCCCAGCCTAGATATTTACAGTGAACTGCCTGATTTCTTGGTCCCACATTAGAACCCTTTTGAATGAGAGACACTTGACTTCTGTCTGCAGGCTAATCCTGACCCTAGGTTTGGGACCAACACTGGTCTTAAAAGGCAGAATTTAAGAAGGTTTAACTCAGCAGCTTTTGGCACTTGTAGGACATGCCTAATTCTCGACCATGCTCTGACCTTGGACTTCTGTGTCTGTGACTCCGCACTTGAATTTCACTTGGTTAGAACATACTCACTCTCTTAGTCCAGATGAGGAAGGCTATGGGAGATTCTTTCACTCTGAAAGACAGCCTGGTGCAGTATCACAGTTATGGGCTTTGGACTGCCCTGAATCTGTGTTCAAATTTTAGTCCTACCTTTTGTTAGCTTGAGTCATTTCTCCCTCATATGAAGAAATGAACATGATAATGCCCCCTTGTACAGTCGTTCTGAGTATTAAGTGATGATATAAGTTCTACCACCAAAAAGTACAGAGGGGTCACTTAATAAATGCTGATTCTCTTTCTTCCTCATTCTGGGATTTAGACTGTAAATTTATCTTGATTTTCCTGGTGCCAGTTTACTTTAGTGAGCAAACATTTTCCTGCCTGTACAAGAAAAGATTAAAACTGGATATTATTTTCGGTATGTTTATTCAACAACTTATCCACAAATACTTTCTAAGTGCTAAATTTGTGCCAGACCAAGAAGAAAAGATTCCTGTTTACATGCAGCTACTTAATGCGCAGAAAATTAAAGCAGGATCACTAAAATATGATAGAATAGGCTGAGAGCTGGCTTAAATTTGGTGTTCAGTAAAGTTTCTCTGAAAGGGATGCCATTGAACTTGAGATTATGGTAATAAGAAGGAGGCTGTCATGTCATGATTAGAAGGAAGGGAATTTGAGAAACAGGAGACTCCTCCTTCGAAAATTTCAACATATGTCCGTGTGGTTGAAAATAGACCAGTGTGGGTCAAACACAGTGATTGAGGGAAGACCCTTAATGTGCTTTTGAGAAATGTGAATCTTCATGGGGGTGATCTAGTTTGCAACATTTTTCAAGCTTACTGGATCGTAGAACTATTTTTGCATGGCTAACATCACTTGGCATATAGTATTCCAACATCAACTTCTGATTTATTTCTGCTTTTAGACTTTCCTGCCTTTGACCCATCTGTTTGGAGGGAACTCATGTGACACCACGATTGAACAGATTTTTTTTTCCTCTATGGAATAGGGGTAGCCTATTTGGTAGCTGATTATGCTGGGATTCTGGTTCTGGTCCAGTCAGAAATCATTACAGCTTCTTTCCACAAATGCAATGGCTAGCCATCCCTCTCTTTAATGTGACAGCAGCCCCCTAGGGCTTTATTTAAAATTAGAGATTGTGAACCTCTTGCATTTAATTTCAGGGATAGACAGGGGAAGGGTGGTGAGTTGGGAGAGGTGTACTTGAATTTCTGAGTGTGCTAATCCACTTCTCTGCCTAGCTCATCCCCATGTTGACCAGATTCATTCTCATAGTGGATTATCTATCTAAACAGTGATCTCTTCTTATGCTGTTTGTTTCTTGGATCTAGAATAGGAAAGATCCTTGGTTGCCATTGCTATGATGGTTCTCAGAAGTTTTTCCTCAAGATTTCATGTCTAGATTCTGAGTGTCTCTCACACTTGTAAGAAAGTATCAGAAAAGATGAGCCTTTTACATGAAGATAGGGCAAGTTGTGCTGAGTCATCTTGACTGTCTTGTGTTAGAAGCCTGAAGATACTTGGGGGAAATAAAAGAGTCATACAGGCACAGACTTCAATTTACTTTTCCTGTAAGTTTAAACACAAGCTATGGGCAAAATTTTTATGGAGTTGCGCTTGGCTGCTGTTGCATGCTATGTACAAATTAGCTCAAACCATACCGAAAGTATAATTTTCCATTTCAGTCAATCTAGGTATGATATTTATTTTTATACACCTGAGTTTCTGGAACCAGGTGTGAGAGCTTATGCTTTTTTAATATCTCCTCCTTTCAAATTTGTCCCTTTATTCTAGCTGACTACTATTTTTTTGTGTCCTAACGCTACCATCACTCATAGTCCTAGTCTATTTGGCTTTTTTGTTTTGTTTCTTACACATTTTGATATTCAGGTACTCTCTAACTGCATTTTAGTTATTCATAAAAGCAGTCTAAAACAGGGTATCACTGAAGACATATCCCAGCAATAGGTCTTCCTAACTCTCCTTCTATCTGCAGAGCAGATATTCCCCTCCCTCGTTTTCTTAAATTCCAAATGTGTGTAGGAGGAAATCAAGAAAATACACCCTCTGGTTTGACCAGGAAGGAGAAAGGAAACAAGTGTTTATTGAATGCCTGCTGTATACCAGGAGACTACTAGGCTAGATGCTTTCTGTTAATTATATATCATTTAATCTACATTAGCACCCAAAGAGAAAGATGTTAGTACATAGGTAGGGAAACTGGGGCTTTGGAAAAGGTAATAATTTTTCACAGGTCACTTGATGAACAAGGGAGGAAGCTCAGATTCAAGCCAAATGTCACATCAGTCCTCTTTTTATCTCTCTTAGGTCATTTAGTGTCCTCCCTTCAAACTTCATTGTCTCTCAGACTCTTCCGAGAGTGTAGCCTGGTCCCGAGCTCAGGGGGAGAGAGTGGTGAGATGGGGATCAGTTTGCTCCCACTTGCTCCAGGAAGGCATCCCTTGTGGTCACACCAGGGCTCCACATAGCTGCCACTGTTACTTACCATTGTTTAGTAGGACCGAAGGTGCTTGGGTTGCTTCTTATTTTTCTGCATTTGTTTTCCATCTGAAAGCTGAGACTCATGTCTGCCATGATATTCTGTGGGGCTGAGCTTACTCTTGCCTCTGAAGCAGCTTTGCTTCCTTTCCTCCCTCCTCCTCCCCCTCCTTCCTCCTCCCTCCCCCTCCTCCTCCCCCTCCCTCCCCCTCCCTCTCTTTTCTCCTCCTCAGCTTCCTCTCTTCCCTTCAACTTTTTCTCTTCCTCCTTCCGTTTCTCACATTTTAAAAAACTTTTTTAAAAAATTGAGACAGAGCTTCACTTTGTCACCCTCTGTAGAGTGCCTTAGCCTCATAGCTCACAGCAACCTCCAACTCCTGGGCTCAAGTGATTCTCTCGCCTGAGCCTCCTGAGTAGCTGGGACTACAGGTGCCCACCACAACGCCCGACTATTTTTTTTTTTTAAGAGACAGGGTCTCACTCTTCCTCAGACTGGTCTTGAACCTGTGAGCTCGGAGGAATCCACCTGCATCGGCCTCTCAGATTTCCAGAATTACAAGAGTGAGCCACCATGCCCAGACCATCTTTTTTACTTTCTTCAGTGGGCTCATCACTGTTCTGTGTAGCCTGGGGTACTGCTTGTTCATTTATTCAACACACGTTTCTGAGGTCTCCTATACAGCAGGCCTTGAGTTGCTGGGAGGATAATGATAGTGAATGAGATACAAATCCTGCCCTGAGGAATTTTGCACACTTGTGTGGAGAGAGCCTGGTGAGCTGGTGATTGGAACACAGTACAGTATGGACTACCATGTGGGTAAGAGACGATTCTACCTAAGCATGCACAGTGATGCTCCAGGTGCAGTGGTGAGGGGGTGTGAGATCTTAGGGAGACTTCCCAGAAGATCTGGTACTTAAACTGAGACCTGAGAGTCGAGGTGTTCTCTGGGGAGAACTTTATACTTACACTTGGTTCTAAAGGTGTGTCTTCCTCCCTTACGCTCATCTCAACTTTTATTCCTTCAACCTGATAAGGCACTTGAAATCTAATTCCTCTATTTCATTTAATTCAGCTATAAATTCTTTATTTTTCTCTGATGAGTTAAATTTTGGAGAAGCATCCCTCTGCCCTTGAAACAGCACCTGACTTGCTTTATTGCAAACAGAGCTGGTACTGATTTTTCCTCCCATATACTAAAATCCATAAAGTTAGCCAGAGAACCACTACTGGAGCACTCTATTAGATGATGTGGAATCAAACTTAACATTGCCATCAGTTTAAAATCATGTGCCCTGTTTCATAACCAGGTGATTACATAAGTTGGGATGCTGGCAGACAGAGCAGTGTTGTGACAGGCTGTTTAGCAGTTGGCCTCCCTTATTTAGTTCCAAGTTTCAGTTTCCTGATCAGTCTTGTTTTATAGACCACATGGTACAAATGAGCAGAGCAGAGAGCCATGCTGAGCAGAAAGCCTGTAGATACAGAAAAAAACCAAACACAAAAGATAATGTATCTTGCAGGCACTGTCAGGTTTTTTGACAGCTAGTCCATTTTCCCTTTCTAAATCTAGGTTATAACCTATTTGTCCCTGGAGAGTTCACCACTAGCCAGATTGAAATTCTGGCCTAATTTCTGGAGGGTGAGTCTTGATAACTTGCTCACAGGAGTAAGGAGTGTCTATTTTAGTTTCGTAAGGACATGACTAAAGCTAATTATCTTACTTGTGATAGAACTTAGTTCCACTTTACCTAAAGGAAACCACCAAGATTGGCCTTATTAGGAAGGAGTTGGGCAACAGCACCTGAAAAGTGCCAACGTGAAACACACACTCACTACCCTCTCCCTGGGCCAGGCCCGCCTCAGCCACCAGCACTCAGGTTACCGAGGCCCCAATGTAGGTTGGGTACTGTCAGTCTCTTGGGCAGCTTCACTAATTCTGAGCTGAATTTTTTTCATCTGTGAAATGGAAATAATAACATTTGTTTTGCAATTGTTTTCAAATTTAAATAATTTCATCTAATACATGAGATGTACCATAGACGTTTATCATTCAGGAAACATTTAGTGAGCATCCACTGTGAGCCAGGCGCTGTGCTAGGGGTGGAGTCTCATGCACTTAAGAGTGACTATTGTTAATTTAGTGGAGGAGACAAAATTGTTATAGATAATCACACAAACAATGCAATGATTTTAATAAAAATTAAGAAAACAAACATGGTACAGTTAGTTTCTGCCACCTCTCAAACTCAGGTTCACTTCTAAATTGAAAATGAGTTAGAAGTTGGACTTTTGCAGAAAATAATATAAAGCAAATATTAACAAACATTGGTGTTCATTTCTTAGCAGCAAGTTGGATCTGTTATGCAGTGGGTTTTATGTTATATGCCAGAAAAGTTAAAAGAGGTGTCTAGTAGATGACAGTTTGCTTTGCTTTAATCCTGTCCATCTAATTCAAACCAAATCAGACAGCTAGCTAACTCAGCAAAAACAACAACAACAACAACAACAACAAATGAACGAACATGAATTAAACAATGACAGAAAAGGACATTCCAGAAAAGAATATTATTACAGCACAGGATTGTGGTGACTCTTATTTTAGAATCAAATAATAATGAGAATTGCTGGTATTAAGTTCTCTTTACGCTTTAAGTCCATGCTAAGTGCCATGCTAAGTGCATGCTCTTATATATTCTTCACAGTTCTTTGAAATATGTGGCTTACTACTTAATATCCGCATTGTACAGATGAGAGAGCTGAGTTAGAGAATAACTTGCACAGTCATATTGTATGAAAGAGGCATGGTTTGGCCTGAGGTAAATATCATTGTGACTGAAAAACATTGTGTGTTAATTGCACACCCTAAACATTTTTCTAAAAATAAAATTACTTATGAATCAATTTCAGGAAATATTAAATTTTCATGGTATCTATGAAAAAATTCCAAGTGGATAAAATAGCTCAATATAAAATGCAAAACGACATGAAATGATAAAATATAGAAGTATTTTTCTATAAATACTGGGAGTGAAGAAGCCCTTTATATAAGTGTGGCATGCAGCCTATAAAACAAACAATAAAGTAATGACTCACCAAATTAATTAAAAATCTTACCTGAGAAAAAATTTGCAATCTAAATAGCAAAGCGTTAATGTCGATTACATATTAAAAAACCTAAGCTAATAAAACAATTAGCTAACAGCCTAATAAAGAAATCAAATTAGGTTAATAACATGCATATAACTGTCATGGTGAAATAATTACTTTCTTGACAATTAGAAAACAAATCAAAACTGTAATATTATGTTGCATAAAATAGAAAAAAAACTAACAACGGAATAAGTTATGGTGTATGCTGAACTTTGGCATCATTAAGAAAGTAAGTTGATGTATATGTTCTGATTTTATTTTTTTATTTTTTATTTCTTAATTTTTGAGACAGAGTCTCACTATGTTGCCCTTGGTATAGTGCCGTGGCACCATAGCTCACAGCAACCTCAAACTCTTGGGCTCAGGTGATTCTCTTGCCTCAGCCTCTTAAGCAGCTGGTGACTACAGGCACACACCACAACTCCCGGCTATTTTATTTTTTATTGTTTTTGTTGTTGCAGTTGTCATTGTTGTTTTAGCTGGCCCGGCTGGGTTCGAACCCACCAGTCTCAGTGTATGTGGCCGGTGCCCTACCCACTGAGCTACAGGCACTGCCTATATTCTGATTTTAAATGTATGATTTATAATGCAATTAAAAAGTAACTAGTTGAACAGTGATGCTTCATTTGTGTTCGAGAATTATATTTCCATATACAAAGAAAAAAATCTTGAAACATAAGCATTCCAATATTAGTAGTAGTTACCTCTAGAGAATAAGAATAGAAAAGCCTTCAATATCTATTTTTATGTTATTTAAAAATTTCAATGTACAAACACATATTTTTCTCTAAAAGTTTTAGAGACACATCAGAAATGAAAAAGAAGAGATTATTCAAGAACCAATTGATTAAAATATGATTTTATGCAATGGATGATGGACAGTCACTTTCATTATGCTCTATTTGGGGGAATGCCTAAAGTTGCTTTCATACCCTTACTGAGGATTTTAAAGGTTCTATCTGGCTATTTTTTTTTTTGCAGTTTTTGGCCAGGGCCGGGTTTGAACCTACCACCTCCGGTGTATGGGGCCGACGTCCTACTCCTTTGAGCCACAGGTGCCGTTCAGTGGCTGTCTTTTTTCCTGAAAAAATTATAATTATACTGATGATGCAGAGGTGCTTCTTTAAGCGAAAGTCTTGCTCAAGCTGCTAACCCAGCCAGTCCCCTTCAGTGTTGAGATGGCTCTTTGCACATGTGGCCATGTCTCTAAATCCCCATTTTAGCTCTCAGTGGAGAGTTAGCACTCCTGAGTTTTAATTGCCAAGGCTGACACAGAAGAATTGTACTTTTAATGTCATTCATTAAAAGACAACAGTTTGATTGACTGGATATTCATCAGCTGGGATATAAGGTTCTGATATCAGAAGTGTGATCATTTCACTGGCACACCCAAGAAACTCATAAAAGGAAGAAATTATAAAACAGCTCATTATTATGATCATTATAAGATGTTAAAACTAGCTTACGAAAGAGGAAAAGATGATGGCATTTGGATGGGATAAATGGCAAAAGATGAGTAATACGTAGATCAATGCCAAATGAGAGGGAACTCTCTAATATTATGCCACTAAGTTTTACTCTTGTTTCTACCTTAAATTAGTCACTAACCTAGGAAAGCTCATAAATTATGATGATCAAGATCATGTATGGCTGAGACTGAGAAGAAGAATGGCTAGTTCCTTGGTAGAAACAGGACTAAAAATTCTTAGCCACCTGACATGATGGAAAAGGCAACTGAGCCGAAAGTGAGATCTGCCATGGAATCCCAAAGGGCTCATGCACGAATTCAGTCAAGGAATTAGTAGTTTAGCAATGCTATCTGTGACAAAGTGTTATGATCGAAATGTTTTAAAAAGTGATGTGGATTGCTAATGTACACAGCTATGAATCAATAAAAAAATGTGATGTGGCTGTCAAAATAGTTAATGTTAACTTGTGCTGTATTAAAACAAATAAGATACTAGATACAATATGTTTTCAATTTCAGCCATACATTTGAATCACTTGGATCTCTAACAAAAGTCTGATTTAATTGGTCTGCGTGTAGCTAAGTAAGAGAATTTTTTCTTTTCTTCTCTGAAATAAAGTTGGTAGAATCATAGAAGCTTTTAGTTCTTTGGCTGTTAGCTGCTATGTGTAAAACATAGTAGAAACAAGTCATCTAGGAAAAATGCAGGGGTTATTTAGAATTTTTAAACCATGTAGAGCATTCTGGGAAAATGCAATAGTTGAAGGAAGTAGAATAGTACGAGTTATAGTTCATTTCTTGTAAGTATTAGGAAACACAAACATTGGCATTGATGGCTTAGTTAAAGTCTCAACTTGGCAACTTACTGGCTGGGTGAACTTGAGTTTATTTGCCTTCTTTTAGTTTATCCTCAAATTTAAAATAAAGTTAATTCTAAAAGCTATTTATAGAATCACAATGATTAAATAACATATAAAAAGTGCTTGGTACATTACTAGGTTTGCTTCTTATTGATATTGCTGGTATCTTTGGATCTAATAACTTTGTTGGAGTGATTAGTGGATTGTAGATCAGGAAAGGTTGAGATCCATTGTGGAATTCTTTCCTTTCTATTCCTAAATCATCTTTATTTGGTCTCATTTCTAGCTGGTCTTTCTTTTCTTCTCTTTTTCTTCCTTATTTTTTCCTTCCCTCCCTTTCTTCCTCCTTCTGTCTTTCAACAAGTATCAGTTTGCATAACCCACATTTTTAACGTTTATGTGGAAATTGATCATAACCGTGTTATGACATTCAGACCCATTCAGGTAGGACCGGATTTTCTCAAAATCATCTTCTACATTTACCTGAAATCCGCTTGTTTAAATCACACCAAGAAAATCACCTGACTTTCTCGTAACAATTGGGTTTCTGATTGATCAGTAGATTATTTTTTCATTCCAGTGGTGCACATGGTCTTAATGATTTGTTTTCCTTGAAGCCAATTTGGGACAATTCAGTTCCAAACTCATCCTAGAAAAAGTGCTACCTGCCTCGTTGCTAAATATTACTATGGTCACCTTCAAAGTACTCCCCTCAGGAAGCTATGCATTGATGCCAGTCCAATCTTCAAAAACAATTTTGAAACTCTTTTCCTGGAATGGCCATCAGAGCTGTTGACATTATTACCCTGATGTCCTGAATGTCATCAAAATGTCTTCCTCTCAATATTTTCTTTATCTTTAGGTCAAGGAAAAAGTTATCGGGGGCCTTATCAGGTGAGTAGGAAAGGTATTCCAATACAGTTATTTGGTTACTGGCTAAAAATCCCCTAATAGACTGTGCCATCTGAACGGGCATATTGTCATGATGCAGGAGCCACACCTTTCTTGGGCCAAGATTTTCAGCTAAGATTTTCCTATTTCTCTATGAATGCTTACTTGGGCTGCTGTGCTTCATCACAGTGGATGATTTTGATGCACAATTCGATGAATTTTTTGCAAAGTTTTCATCAGTTCTGCTTCTTACTGGCCGCCTTGAACTCTCTTCATCAATGATGCTTTCTCTCTCCTCAGAAAAAACGTTTCAACCTTTGTACCCTGCCATTTTCTTCATAGCATTGTCCATGAAGACAATGAACTTGGACTAACAAGTCTCTGATTTCATTTCCACTCTTGCCAAGCTTAACAAGAAATTTTATATTTGTTCTGTGCTCTAATTCAAACTCCAGTGTTCTCTGACAGCACACAAAAGAAACCAACAATAATGAACGCCACTCAGCATGATACCACCACAGGTCCACAGGAACACAGCTGTGGGACACTGATATAGTAAGATTATGAAACTTCACTGAGGAGTTTGTACAATCCTGCCAACGTTAAGCACATGGCAGCAAGTTTACAAACTTAATTGTCAGACCTGTATGACTCTAAAATCTGTAAATGATTGCTTTTGTTTCTGCTAGTATCAGAAAGGTCGGACTTGTTGAGAAGTCGGAGCCAGGTCACTTTCTGTCTAGCTGATTCCCTAGGCTATAAAATGTGTGGCTGGTTTTGTTTGTTTGTTTATTTGAAAAGAAATGAAAACCACACGCTTTATGTTTTCAGTTTCACTGCTTTGCCCAGTAATGAATTAGACTTCTTATACCCTTTTATTCTCCCAAATAAAATCAAGCTATTTCCCAACAAATAGGCCCATTTCCCCAAGTGTATGAGAAAACTGAAATATCTGATGGAGTTAGTAAAACATAGAAGCTATTAAAAACCAAATAGATTTAACTACAATAGTATTTTTTATAAAACAAAACTGAAAAAGATATTAAAATATATGAAGACAAAGAGGAATATTTCTGTTAGTTCTTTTTAGAGTGATAAATGTATTTTCAAGTTTACTATCTTAACTAGATACATTGATTAAATGAAGTATCAATAGGATTTATCCTGAGATTAGAAATACATAAAGCACTGTCTATTAGATTAGTACTTTGGAATTTAGTCTCTGACAAAAATTAGCCAATAAAATGGTTTGGCTTTTATCATTGTTTAATCCTAATCTGTTTAAGAAAGTAATTTTTTTAAACATAGTCTTACTGTCATAAAATTCCTATATTATTGAGTTGATCATTATTAATTCAAATAAGATTACACTTTTGAACTTTTTGTTTATAGAAGAAACACAACAGTCTTAGATTTTATAAGACTTTAAAATCTTTTATTCAACTTCCAGCTTGTGGGAGAAAAGGGAATTTCCAAGTCAGGGACTGACTTAAGAAAGGAAATTCAAAGTATTTATTCCTTTCAGGGAGCAGAGATACAAACTTAAATATTATTGCTAGGCCATGATATTATTAACTAAGACACCCACTTAAAATTACAACCTCTTTGGAAGTTAAGGTTTCTTCTACAGGACATGGAAATGATCTTGAAGTCTGCTGATTCCACGGTGCTAGTTCCCACAGACAGAGCTTGAGAGACATAGAGTCCCAGAGTAATGGGGTTCTAAGATAAAAACTTCAAACAAAGAAAATCAAATGGCAGAATAAAAGATGAACAGATGAAGTAGTGAGCAGGTAGTGTTGTGTGTTTACGTCACCAAGAACTCAAATTTGCTGAAAGTCCATGAAGTAAAGACACAACTTCCAACTTATTACAATAACATTTTTGAGAATTATCAATTTCCATATCCAGTAACAAACATAGAACTAGATACCATGTGAGAAAAATTTCTTAGAAATAAGTTTAAAATTATTAAATAGTTGGAAAAATCTCATTAAGTGACATCAGAAACTTAGTGAAAACATTTTTGGTGTGTCACTGGCCAATGTTTTTAACTCACTGCTAACCTCAAGAGGATGTTTAGTGCTGACCTGTAATCAGTCTGTGTTTTCCCTTTGGTCTAATCATCTGCCAAGTGTCTGAAGTGACTCTCCTCCTTCAGGCTCCCACTTCCTCTACCTTACTCTTTCTCCTCTGAAGTCCTCTTTTATTATTTTACTGAGAAAAACAAAGAATTTTCTTGCGGTCTCCCCACCACATCTCTGTCCCCTGACTAGACTCTGCCTTCCCTCCTATGGATGAGAAGTGGTGTCTCTGTGTAAGGCCAATCTCTTCATTTGTCTCCTGTCTTATCCCCTCTCTCCCACTTGAACGCCCGGCTCTTGCAATTGTGCATTTTTTCTTCAGTATTACTTGTTTATCTTCCTCTCACTGGATCCTTCCATTCAGCTCAACAGCTGCCATCTTTAAAAAACATGACGGTTCCTTGATGTCCTTCCCTCTCACTTCTCCCATTCTCTCCTTTATGTGCAACAAAAACCCCTAAATGCCTTGTCTAAACTCATTGTCTCTAACTTTCCTTCCTTTTACCTTGAACCTATTTAACAAGGCTTTCATGCCCACTTTTCTGCCAAAGCACGATCACTAATAATTTATGACATATTCAGCGATCAGGTCTCAGGCCTCATGTTACCCTACACACTGAGGCAGTAGTTTGTTACCTTTCCTTGGAAACTTATTCCACAACCTGCTCTCCCACAGGTCTTTTCCCACGCCCTTAGTTGCTCCTTTTCATTCTCCTTGGTATTTCCTCATTTTCTCAAACTCTAAACTTTTATTTTAAATTTTAGATTAATATGAGGGTACAAACTATTAGGTTACACTGCTTGTTTTTGTCAGGTAAGGTCCCCATTGTAGTTGTGCCACTGACTCAGGAGATGTGCCATATACCCTTACGTTGTGCCCATTAGGTGAGAGCACACCAATTCCCCTCCCTCCTTTCCTCTCCCTTTCTCTCCTCCCCCTTGCCCCCATCTTGAATTAAATTGAGTTTTTCTCCTGTATGAGCATGTATTAGTTCATTTACTGGCTTCATATTTGTATCGAATATGTAGGATACTTGCTTTTCCATTCTTATGATACTTTACTAAAGAGAATGTTCTCCAACTCTGTCCAGGTTAATACAAAAGATGTAGTCTTCATATTTTTTTATGGCTGAATAGTATTCCATGGTATACATATACCAAAGTTTATTAATCTATTCATGGGTTGATGGGCACTTGGGTTGATTCCACATCTTGGCAATTGTAAATCGACCTGTGATAAATAATCTAGTACAAATATCCTTTCAAACTCTAAACTTCGAAGGACCTTGGAGCTCTGTCCTTGGATCTCTTCTCTTCTCCATCAACACAGACTTTTAAATTAAATGCATCTAAATCAGTGGTAGTTAACTTCAAAGTTAGTATCTCCAACCTGGGCCTCTCCACTAATTTTTACTTGTATATACAGGTTCCCAATCAATATCTTCACAGTAATTATGAAGCAATCCATCTGTTGGGTTGCAAAGCCCATGCCAAAGACACAGTCATAGCTTTGTATTATTGATGCATTATAACTCATTCTCACATACATTATTTTTATGTTGACCCTCAAAAGAATCCCATGAAACAGGCAGGAAATATATATATTTATGGGGTTCTTTTGAGGGTCAACATAAATATATAAAAAAATCTATATATATGTATACATATATTTTTTAGAGACAGAGTCTCACTTTATCACCCATGGTAGAGTGCTATGGCATCACAGCTCACAGCAACCTCCAGCTCTTGGGCTTACGGGATTCTCTTGTCTCAGCCTCCTGAGTAGCTGAGACTATAGGTGCCTGCCACTACGCCCAGCTATTTTTTGTTGCAGTTTGGCCGGGGCCTGGTTTGAATATACCACCCTCAGTATATGGGGCTGGTGCCCTACCCACTGAGCCACAGGCACCGCCATCACCCAAGGCAGGAAATATTTTTATTATTCTTATTTAAATCGTGAAAACACTGTAGCTTAGAAGGGTAAGGTATTTACCTAGAGTCACAAAGCTAATAAATGTCACATTCACAATTTTAATGATTGCATCTCATGCACAATATAAATTATTTCAAATTTGTGAATGTATTTTAAGAAATAACTTACAGGCCAAGAGCGGTGGCTCACACCTATAATCCTGGCACTCTGGGAGGCTGAGGTAGGTGAATTGCCTGCGCTCAAGAATTCAAGACCAGCCTGAGCAAGAGTAAAACCCTATCTCCACTAAAAATAGAAAAAGTACTCAGGCTTTGTGGTGGTAGCTGTAGTCTCAGCTACTTGGGAGGCTGAGGCAGGAGGGTCACTCGAGCCCAAGAGTTTGAGGTTGTTGCGAGCTATGACATCACCCAAGGCAGCAGAATGAGACTGTCTCCAAAAAAAAAAAAAAAAAAAAAAAGAAGAAAAGAAAAAAAATCTAAAAAGAAATAACTGAGAAAGTTTTTTTCCCCACATAGTAATTTCAACTGGAGACCTTTTAGTATATGTAGCTCTAATCTATTCTTTTTAAATGCTGGTAAAATACTTAAGTATGCATCATTTATTTATCTACCTATTACCTATTTATCTGTTGCACTTATAAAACACATAGAACTTGACCATGCTTTTTGCTTATGTGAGAATATTAAACATTAATTTCGTAAATCACATGTTTAATAAAAGAAACAAAGTAGAAATAAATTAAGTGTTATTCCCTCAGAATTAGTGCTTAGCATGGGCTTAATTATTAATATTGGTTCTTTGCCCAGAGGTGTGTATCTGAATTCAACATGTTTTGGTCTGGCTTCGGGGCCCTTCCAGTTTTGTGTGTCTACTCTGCTATTGGTTCTTAACAACCCTTCCTGAGATAACTATTCTTCTTGCAATAAACAGAGAAAAAGAATCTCAGCAGCCAGAATCTGTGCTGCTTAAATAATTGATCTGCTTGATTGTGCCATAGAGTTTAAATGACTGCAGGCACATTTTAATATTTAGGAAAAAAAGAAGTTTTCTGTCATCAATGGCCCCCCTTTTGTATTTTTCCTAACTGTGGACATCTCCAAACTTAAAGGATTTCCTTTTGGCTATCAAATAGAATTTATTAATCAACACATCTGATTTTATAATTTTCTATCACAGATACAGAAATACATTGATCATACTGGGCAGGATGAGTGAAGAAGTGGTAGCACTGGGTTACTATGAGTCAAGTTCAAAGTGAGGAGTGTCACAGGTGGGTTGGTTTCAGACCCTCAGTGAAGGTTGATGCACTGTGTCATTAAGCTATCCAAAAGACTGAACAAAAGCTCTGGGTCTCTCTTCTACCTGTACAAAGTGAATAAAAGCTGGGGATTCACAAAATCTAGCATGGAGTCCCACTCAAAGAAACACCAAGTGAAAGGGATTCACAGCATTTCAAATGTTTCTTAAAATCTCCTGTAAAGCATCTATGAGATTCCAATGTATATGCCACAGCAAAATTCTCATCTCCTGTTCCTTTATAAAGTTCTTGTTTCTCATTTCTTTGGCTCTTGAGATCTCTTTTAAGCCACCCCTATCATGAAGATTCTCTGTCTCTCAATTTCAACTCCTCCATATAGAGCCTTGTGTGATTTTTGCCTTCTTTTTCTCCGTCTCTCTCTAAAATTATTTCCTCCCCTAAAGAGTTGCCCTCCCTTTGCTGTTACAGTGGTCATCTCAGACTTCTAAGGTAAAAAATTCTTGACTTAGAAGACTCTCAGGAAGAAATAGTGGAAGATGCACTTGTTCCTGGCCAAAGTTGTCTGTTCCATCTTTCCTGAAAGTTGCTTGCTCTTCTTTTAGTAGGGGAAGGAGCTAAGGTATGTAAAGCTATAGTGGTTCCTTCATTTTTAGTACTTGAAAATAATGCCCATGTAACATACTCTTTGACCATTTCCTTGGCACCTTGGAGCAAACAAATAACAGCATGGAATTCTACATGCATTCTCAAGAAAGTATAGAATTTTTGTCCTGCTGATTTCCCAGAGAAGAAATAGTGTGTGTGTGCTCAGAGTACAGGATATAACCTTCGGCAAAGGCTTTTGGATATTTTTACTGGGAGCAGGGAAGAGGAGAGTGAAAGGATTGTAGACTGTGGATGCTTAAGCTTCTGGGCACAGATTGATGAGGGATAGAATGATAGTTTGGAGTCACAGCTGGCTCAAATACTGAATATTTCTCTTACCTGGCTCAAAAAGCTATTGGAACACAAGAAGAAAATAATTGGAACCTCTACTCTTAATTTCTTTTTTTGTTTTATCCTTTTCTGTTTCTGTTTTGGTGTATGTTTTCTAGTATACATAATATATTAATATACACAAATAGTATACACAAATATAATAGCTAAATATGTAAAGGACATATACTAGGGCTGCTTGCTCACATTTTGTTTTACTCACAGAAGTACACTGTCAAAATATGCATTTGTCTATCCATTCATTTACTCATTGATTCATAATTAAACTTTTGCTATGTGCCGGTATTTTCTGATGGGGATGTGGCAGTGAAGAAAGTTTTGAAATTATTGCTCTATATGGATGGTTCAGCCACCCATCCACCAGTAATACTGATTGATGGTGCAATCGGTAACTAATGAGACTCTTGTTTCAACTATCCATATTAATAATAGATGTACTAGAGACAGAATCAATCACAAACTTACTAAAACCTGTTGGGAATTAAGAATAAATTCTTCAGGGCGGCTCCTGTGGCTCAACGAGTAGGGCGCCAACCCCATATACCGAAGGTGGCGGGTTCAAGCCCAGCCTTGGCCGAACTGCAAAAACAAAAAAAAATAGCCGGGCGCTGTGGCGGGCGCCTGTAGTCCCAGCTACTAGGGAGGTTGAGGCAAGAGAATCGCTTAAGCCCAAGAGCTGGAGGTTGCTGTGAGCAGTGTGACGCCA